>CAJFCP010025422.1:47426-62595 GCA_904066005.1 Synergus itoensis
TCCACGAACCGCTACCACGAGTGTCGCTACCATGAGCTTCGAGTGTATATATATATATATATATATATATATATATATCAAGTGCTATGGAGGTAATTCCCTATCGCATGTGAATCCACTCTCGGCGTAGGTGCAGATGCATTGACAACCGACCGTGATGCCTCGGAATCTGCACCTGCACCTCATTCTGGCCACACATGCAGGCGGCAATCACCTCCATGGCGTCCTTTATACACAATATACTATTTTAAACTACCCCTACAGTTTATCTTGTTACAGTCTCTTCATGGGATGTTTTCATGTTTAAAAAAAATTGGTCAGTTGAATATTCATGAGCTTTTTGTCTTTTGTGAATCAGGAACTTTGTAGTTCCCTTATACATATAAAAGAGAAAATATAATTATAATTGAGTAGCTCACCATCAAGACATTCTCCATCAGGTCCTTGCCTGCCATCGTTTCTTTCATAGAAGTCATAATCTGAGGCCGTATCATAGTAAACAGGATTACTTATATCCATATCCCGTGAATCTCTATCGCTTAGCTCACAATTTTTTCGATCACCAGTATAGCCACTACTGAAGGGTTTGTAATTAAAGGATCTGCATACGAACTCTCTCGCATCAGCACATTCTCTATCACATTGCTCCACAGAAGGAGCTGAAGTGTAATCTCGAATAAATGGCTTTCGTACCCGCATTCTCTGCCCAACACGACGGTAGTTACCTTGTTCGTCACATCGTGCTAGCAAAGGAGGTCTACCAATTAGAGGACCAGTTGTCCCGAAAGGTCTGGCGTGAAAGATTCCTCCTTCGCCTATATACCCACCACCAACAATTCCATCTTCACCGTATACTTCATTGGGTACGGGTCTTACTGGACTATAAGATGGACCGTCATAGTATGGTGGAGGCGGTGGTCGTTCAGGATATTCTTTTCCGATAAATCCATGATATCTGTAGATTATGTCACATATTATTAGATTACATATCTTATATCATTTCAAAAGCTAATAAAATGTTAGGTTAATCTCAAAAAGAAAAAATAGAGCATTAATATTATCAAGAAAAAAAAACAGGAAGACTCGTTAAAAATGTTTGAATAGAATGGAATTCAAAGTTTCATAGTTTCAATAGAAAAAGGACGATTTTTTAATTTTATTTAATACTTGATTTTTGCTTCTAGTCCAATTCACATAGCGAGAAATTTGGGTGAAAATTTAGAACATTTCCCGTGGAATTATAAGTATAGTTCCACCCTGTTGGAATTAAAAGGTAGAAAAAGATAGAAATTTTTTGATAGAAAAGGATAGAGATTTTCTATCCCTCTCAAGTACACACTTTGTATCTATCAAACGCTATCTTATTCTACCTTTGTGTGTATCCGTCGTTTTACTAGGTTCTATCTTTTCCTATCTCTTTCTATCCTTCCCAAAAAATTTGAATCTCTTCTATCCATTTTCTTTACATTTTTCTATCTTTATGTCTTTTTCTATCAAAAATAAAAAAAAAATTAAAATTAATTAAAAAAAATTTTAATATTATATCTTTCTATCTCCCATTTTCAATTATTTTCTATCCTTAGTTTTAAACTTATTAATTTTAAAATTTTGAACATTCATAATAATATTTTTAATACAATATTCTGTACATAAATATTATTCTAATCTCACCGCTAACTCATGTAACACTGAAAAATCCGCATCTATGGGGACACGAGCCCGTATGCATTCAGTTCGCCGTCTAACGCTTAGATCACTGAGCTAACGAAGGATTTAGGATTTTGTGTTGTAAAAACCAATATTACTCATTCAAAAGAGCTCTATCCTTATCAATCCCTTGTTTATCCAACTCTATCTTTTTCAATCTCTTTGTTAAATCTAGAACTTATATCTTTAATCTCCTCATATATTTTTCGTTTATACATCTTTATCCCTTTCAATCTCTTTGTCAATATAATCACTAGCCTATCTCTATCAGACTCTTTTTTCTTCTAATTAATCTTTTTATCAAAAGCGGATCTTTAAATCCACTCTTCTCTATCTCATAGATATTACATATAATCACAATTAAAATACATAAGTTTCATGATCTTAGATTTTAAAAGAAATTAAAATTGCGAAAAGATACACAACAGAATTGAAATGATTAGGCAAATAGAAATAGAAGAAAAATATATGTGGTATAAAAAGATTGAAATTATTGTACAAGGATAGATATGGATAGAAGAATAAGGATTGAAAAGGATAGGGTTTTGGTAGTATACTTCGAAAGAGATAAAAAAGTGTTAAAGTGATTCAACAAAGATAGATATAGATAGAAAGATAAAGATTGAAATGAATAGACTTGATAGTATACTTCAAGAGAGATGGAGAAGGATTGAAATTATTATACGTGAATAGATGTGAATACGAATGACATAGGTAAGGATTCAAATGATTAGACGAAAGATAGGCATGGATAGGATAGTTTGGACTGAAAAACATAGGCTCGGCAGTAGATTGCCAATAGAAAAAGATTGGCGTGGATAAGTGGAGGGTACGAAATTATTGGCGAAGATAGACGAAGGATTCAAAAAGATTAGAAATATTGAGATTCAAAAGAAAAGAGATTACACAGGTCAACACGATTTTTGGGTCTGAATTCTAAATATCAAATTTTTATTTATTGTACGTAACTAATAAGTTTTCTTGGTTAAAGTTTGCTTTTGTAGAAACTATGGTAGAGCAATATTTTGAATTTTAAGTAAAATTACTTATTTTCTCATAATTTTATTGTAAATTACGATTACACGCAAACCACAATTCTAACAACCCCGATTCTACGACCCCGTTCTATCATGAGGGCGCCACGAGCTCGGCAGTACCGTAGCCAAAAAGCGGGCGGTACCCTGAGCGGATAATTTCGTTAATTAACTTTAGTTCATCAAAATTCACTTTTAGTATTTTGCGCAAAAAGTAATCAGACGATTCAGACGCAATACGCGACACATGCGCAGTACCGCGTGAAGCCCACATTAGCAACGCTGATTCATACGGCCCTAACTTTTGAACTCATTTCGATTCTGGAATTGATTCACAGCAACTTCAGAGCTATTATGCAGAGCTATATATTTGAGTCAATTTTATTAAAAAATAATGATTAATATAATAGAATACAAATGTAAAAAAAAATTGAAAACAAAAGTTCAAAAATGAAAATTTTTTTTACTTCTTTTATGTTTGTATGGACTTTGTCGTACCAAATTCCAAACTTAATCTCCCATTATATTATCATTGTACTGCCCCTGATAACGACGTTCAAAATGCGTCACATTTTGGTGAAAACGCTTTCCTTGCTCTTCTAAGTAGACAAGAAATATTATCTTTGAATTGGTCCAATTGAGCATGTAAAAATTGTAACATATGCACTTTAAGGAACATTAAATAGCCCATGATCTTAAAACTTTCAAGCTATATTCCGGGGCCGGGGTTTGGCAGGGGGCTTGCGGTCTTAAAATTTTCAGAAGAAAGGAAAGGGGGCCCACGATAATATAGAGGCCCGGGGTAGCTCTCGGCAGCTCTGCTTTCAAGCAGTTACAATCAACTTTTCATTATTATCAACTCTATTGTTTCCTAGAAAACCATATAATACTGCTTTAACGCTGTTCCAGGTTTATTTTTCATTAGTATTGAAAATGCTGCTTATACAATCAACCAAAAGCTTCAAAACTTATTTATCCATGTAAAACAGACAAAAACAAACTTTATAAATCAAAAACGAATATTTTGGTTATTTTCGGTGAATAGAATCAGAATTTATGCATTAGAATATAGAAACCCAAAAAAAAATTTCTCTTTTCTTGACCTGTGTTATTTTAGATTAATAAAGAGATAGAAATAGATTGGCATGAATAGGGAAGGATGCACTTTTCCTTTCTTTCCTTCCTTTCTTTTCTTTCCTTTTTTAATCCTGAAGATTGAAAAAGATTCAAATAGATAAACTTTCTATCTTTTTACTTCAAACAGGGCACGTGGAATTCCATGTAGAGCGGATTTGTGTACCAAAAAAACAACTCAACGCATGCTATCGGGTTTGAAGTTGCGATCATTCAAAATCCAATTCACATAGCTGTTAAATTCAGATCACGAACAAAAAAGATAGGTTTTTGCACAAAATTATTGAAAAGAAAGGAGATCATTGTGAACCATATTACTGTTAATTTTGAGAGCTTTACTTTTACGCTGCTACAAATAAATAATTATAAAATAAACGTACACTCATCTCTGGCGTTATGTTACTTTTCAGAGATGGTCTAAAGTTATTTATTACACAGTTAAGTTCGCTAGAATTTTTACGACGCAAACAAGCTGCGCAACTGATGAGCTCGCAACGCCTGAGGGGCGTTGAGTTGAATGTATTAATTGTATATAGTACTTGGTATTAATGTGTATTTTCTAATTACTTTTAACATGGGAAGATTGGTGGCAATGTTAATGTATCCATTGTAGGTCGTTAAGTGAAATATCAGCGTAATGATTGTTATTAGACTTTTACTAATTTCATTTGAAAGAGACATTATGTCACTTTCCTGTTTGTTTTAATGATAGTTTATATATAGAATAGATATTAGGGCGTATCGAAAAAAAAAAAGTTGTTTGCGCGAAGTTCTAATAGCAATAAAAATCTTCTCTGGGGAGTCAAAAACACCCCCCTAAAGTTTCATAAAAAAAAAATTCCTTCTGTCTCCGCAATGCAGTTATAGTTAAAAATAGAAAAAACTGAACACTTTTTTTAATTAGAAGAGCAAAAAATTTTTTTTTAAGATTTCAATTATCAATAAAAATAGTTCAAAGTATGCAGATTTATACCTGTATGGCAGTAATTCCATTTAAACATTTCTTACCCCCCTTAATTGACTTTGAAATTTCAAAAAATCGAAAAAAACCGATTTTTTCGCTGTTTTCGTTGATTTACGGTAAGTTTTAGGACTATTTGACCACATTATGTGTGATGTATGTTAGTGCTAATGTATTTGAAAGATAGCGCAACCATCGGATATAAGGAATTTTGACATTAAAATAATTTTTATTGATTTTGAATGACATCAAAATATTTGAAGATGATATATTGCTCTATATTTGGTAAGAAAATTGGTTTTCGCTATCCAAATTTTTAGAAAAAATAGTTTGTAGCATGTGGAATTGTATCTACATATTAAAAAATTATTTAAACATTTTTTACCCTACCTAAATGTCCTTGAAATTTCAAAAAATCAAAAAAAAAACGATTTTTTCGCTATTTTCGTTGATTTGCGGTAAGTTTTAGGACTATTTGACCACATTATATGTGAAATATGTTAGTGCGAATGTATTTGAAAGATAGTACAACCATCACATATAAGGAATTTTGACATTAAAATAATTTTTATTGACTTTAAATGAAATGAAAATATTTAAAAGTTATATATTGCTCTATATTTGGTAAGAAAATTGGTTTTCGTTATATAAATTTTTAGGAAAAAATAGTTTGAAGCAGGTGGAATTGTATCTACATAGTAAAAAATTATTTTAAAAATTTTTACCCTGCCTAAATGTCCTTGAAATTTAAAAAAATCGAAAAAAAAACGATTTTTTCGCTGTTTTCGTTGATTTGCGGTAAGTTTTAGGACTATTTGTCCACATTATGTGTGATATATGTTAGTGCGAATGTATTTGAAAGATATTACAACCATCGGATATAAGGAATTTTTACATTAAAATAATTTTTATTGCGCAAACAACTTTTTTTTTTTCGATACGCCCTAATAGATATCATATACACTGGAGTCTCGATTTAAGCTCATTCAGCATGGTCTGAAATGGCCTTGACAGTTAAGCGAAACTTTCGAATTTCTCTTTGACTTTTTTCCCTAGTAAAAAATATTTTCTAAAGGCCGTAGCCGGATAAGCATGGTTGAACTGCCCCCGCATGGATTTAGTTCTTATTTAGGGGGTAAGTTTCTCTCAATATGAAACAAATTTACCCCAAGTGCCAAGTTAAACAAAAATTTACAAAAGTTATAAACAAATTTTGAAAAATTAAAAAAATCAATTTTCTCAAAATTGGCTCAACCGATTTTGATGGTTCAAATATATATTATAGATGGTACTAAGACAATTAAAAAAAATTTACACTCAATTCCTCTCAGTAGAAGGGGGTGAAAAAAATTATTGTAATATTTTAATAATTTTTTTTAAATATTTCTTTTGTTGCAACAAATCAGGAGCATTTTTTTCACTCGCTTTCAGGCAAGTGACGTCGTATGGTATTAGAGTGAGTAAAAAAAATGCTCCTGATCTGGTAACACTGTGCAACACCGCCAGTTTTTTTCTATAATTTACTTATATCCAAAGTAACAACATATATTTTTTAAGATTAAATCAAAAAGGTACTTCATAGTTAAGAAAAATAAAATATAATTTTTGTTCCCTAATTTGTATGTAATTCTATGGGATTCAGAGGCGAACGTAAATTTTAGCTTAAGACTTAATAAATAAATATCATTTGAACAATATACGTTACACTATTACGCTATAAACTTAATCTTCCTCACTGTCTCCCTCTATCACGGGATTCATACTGTTTTCTGTAAAGAGTTTGCTGAGAATTTCAGCAGGTCTTACGATTTTCGACAAGTATCTTGCATGTGATAAGTAATATATAATAGCCACAATATGGGAACAGCAGCCAACTGTTCGTCGACCATTGGCGCAGTCACAAGTTTAGATTATTTGATCCGTTTGAGTGTGTGTTAAAAACCGTCAGTGGCCGTCCGTCCGGCTAGCCAATTTGGATCCTTGGAAGTGCATCATTACCACAGACGAATAACACTATTAATGTATCGGCGGCTGGTCAGAGTGGGAAAGCGGGCCCGCAGCCGTCGTCATCCAGCAACCATAACTCATTTGCAGGATATAATGCCATAATGTCATCGGAAAGTTCGATGAAATAAAGATGTGCTGCTTGCAGCAGATTTAAAAAAAGAATTAGTAAACGTAAGAAAATAGTAGAATGTTCAGATGAAGCAAATGCTTTTTCTCTTTGCTTTGGTAAAAGCATAACTCCTATGTATTATGTATCATGTATTATGTTGGTCCTGTCGCATTATTGCTTGCAAAACAGAAAACTGAATGATGGTAGTCTATTTTTTAATAATGAAAAAACAGTTCATGAGAGCGATGATTCTTCGCAATCAATCGAAAAAGATCCAGAATTCGAGGTAAACAAAATCAGTGAGGACAGTAAGCGAAGATGTTGAGTATATTCACATTCAAATTCAAAGGACTGCAGTAACGTACAAATATTGCTGTGTTTGTTACAAAATAAAAGATTTAACAGTAGTTCCCAAACGGGCACGTGTACAATCTTATATTAAGAAAAGGATTTATATCCCGGAAGGTAACCATTGTTGTGAAAGATTCAGAGCTATCGGAATTACTTTAAGGTTTGAGTATTGAATGTAACACCACGATTCTCGACAAAGTTGGAGATTTTTCTTTATCTAAAGAAAAAATAAATCTTTTTACAGGTTTGACATGGGAATATATTATCGAATTACGCGAAATGCTAACGTCAATTAGAAAGAACGAGTCCCGTGATGTAACACAAGCTCTTGTTGTGTTTCTATTAAAATTAAGATCAGAAAATCCCAACAAAATGGTTGCTGCAATTTTGCAATGATGTCTCTAAAATGTTATTTAATTCTGATGACGAGCTAATGTTAATTTGTGACGGTACATATGCTCGCCATCAGAAAAGCAGCAATAATAAGTACCAGCGAAAATCGTTCTCAGGCCAAAAAAAGGTTCCCTTATGTAAGCCTTTTACTATCTGTACAACAACCGGATGAGTACTAGATACGGCAGGACCATTTTACGCGAATCAAAATGATGCTGAAATTATAAAAAATCTTATCGAAGATCCGGATGATTTTTGTCTATTAATGAATAAAGGCGACAAACTCTTTCTTGATTGTGGTTTTCGAAATGCGAAAGACGCACTGGAATCAAAGGGCTTTATCGTACTGATGCCAGCTTTAAAGGGCAAACGGAATCAGTTGACAACTAAAGAATCAAACCAGTCACGTTTCATGACAAAAGTTCGATGGGCAGTGGAATCCGTCCATGGAATAATTAAACAAAAATATCGATTACTAGATCATGTAATTGATAATAATTTGCTTCCGAAGGTTGGATTGTATTTTAAAATTGCAGTATTTCTGCACAATCAATTTGGAAAAGCGTTACAAACAGATGTCCAACTTTCAGAAGAAATTGTAACGAGAATGAGACAACATTTAGATATGGAGAACACTTTTGCTAACGAAGTCGAAGAAAAAGGCTGGCTTCGTAAAAAGTTTATATTTCAAAGTGTTTTTTCAAACGAACTTTTAGATTTTCCAGAGTTGACGGAGAAAGTCCTAAAAATCTTATTTACGCGTTCCTATCAACTCTGACAAGCAGTTTCGTACATGGCCGAAATGATGAACGATAATGGGTTTTTCAATTTGCAATTTGTGTAAGAGCAGGTAAATATTCTAAAGGTCCAGGTACAATCAAGATACATTAGTCGGAAAGTATATAGATGTTTCATTGATTATAAACCACAGTGTGGGTGTTGCAGGAATTAAAAGGTATGCTTGTGACTGCGCCAATGGTCGACGAACAGTTGGTTGCTGTTCCCATACTGCAGCCATTATATATTACTTATCACATAAAGATACTTGTCGAAAATATTAAGAACTACTGACATTCTCAGCAAACTGTTTACAGAAAACAGTATGAATTCCGTGATAGAGGAAGACAGTGAGGAAGATTAAGTTTATATCGTAATAGTATAACGTACATTGTTCAAAAGATATTTATTTATTGAGGCTTAAGCTAAAAATTAAGTTGGCTCCTGAATCCCATAGAATTACATACAAATTAGAGGACAAAAATTACATTTTATTTTTTTTAACTATGAAGTACCCTTTTGATTTTGTCCTAAAAAATATATAATGTTACTTTGGATATAAGTAAATTATAAAAAAAAACTGGCGGTGTTGTAACAAAAGAAAGATTAAAAAAAAATTATTAAAATATTACAATATTTTTTTTCACCTTCTTCTCCTGAAAGGAATTGGGTGTAATTGTTTTTTTTTAAATTGTCTTAGTACCTTCTATAATATATATTTTAACCATCAAAATCTGTTGAGTCAATTTTGAGAAAATTGATTTTTTCAATTTTCAAAATTTGTTTATAACTTGTATAAAAATTTTTTTTTAACTTGACACTTGGGGTAAATTTGTTTCAAATTGAGAGAAACTTACCCCCTAAATATGAACCAAAACCATGCGGGGGCAGTTCAACCATGCTTATCCGGCTACGGCCTTTTTTCAATTTCGTTTTTTTCATATGACATTTTTAAAATTTAAGCAAAAATTTAAAATATCTGTTCACGTAAATTTAAAAGAAAACTCCAAGTTTGCGCTTGAAAATCTGACTTTGTTAAGGTACTGCCCGCTTTGTAGCTACAGTATTGCGTATCTCCGCTAAGCTCATAGCGCCTATCTCTCGACCTCTTGGAGCCTCTCATAATTAAATATAGCAGGCAGAAATTCTAGGAAATCAGAACATGGGGACTGTTTAAATAAAAACTCCAGTACATAAGTCAAATGTATCTTAACTATAACACTTCTTCGCAATGTAAAATTAAATTACCCCTTTTAAGGTAAAAAAGTGGATAAAATTTCACCTTTCAAAATAAAATTTTACTTCGGTTCGAAATTTCTGAAAGCAATCTTCGCATTATATGAAGTAACCGTATACATCGTTAAAAATAGTCACTTTACACATTATTTATGGGAACACAAAGTGCATCTTTAGAGATGAGTGCTTTTTATGGAATAATTATCACATAAGCTGCATATATCAGCTTCATTTGTGTCTGAAGATATGTTATATTTATATTATACTTTATGATAACTGCGGTTTACAAGTTTCTGTTATTCAGTGTAGGGATGTTTCCTCTAAGTATTTGTACCAATTTTGAATTTTAAATAATCGACATACCTTTCCCTTTTCGGAAAAACTTCCTTATCCGGAAATCTGTCTCCTACTGGATATCGCCCCGGGTGTAAAGAATTTCCAAGCGGATAATGTGGATTTTCTGGTATAGAATAAGGATTAATAACAGGAGGATACCCAGAAACAGGTGGAACACTCGTATCAGAATGATATCTAGTAGGAGGAACATGCGGAAAACGATTAGCAGGTGGTGGGTATCTCTCCATGCCATAAGAATGAGAAAAATAAGGTCCTCTAATTGGGATTCTGTTGTCATTTACAGGAGGTCGATCTATAGGATATCTCTCTCCCGGGTATATTTCTCCTGGATATCTTTCTGCAGGGTATCTGTCCCCTGGATATCTCTCTGGGCCTGGTGGATAGCGTTCTGAAATTGATGGATATCGTTCGGGAACTGGTCGATACCGACTTCCAGGACGATATCCTCCATCATCAGGTGAATATTGATCATTAACAGGATATCGATGAAGTCCACCAGGAAAACGGTCGCCTCCTATGGGAAGATGAGCTGGTGGATATCGTCCAGGTGGTGGAGGATACTTTTCTAGATAAGGCTTCTCATAATCATCTGGGTAACCTGAAACTCAAGCATACCATTTTAATTTGACTGTATTTTAGTGACACATATCGAGTCCAGAAATGATCGATATGCATCGATCGATCAAAAGAAAAGAAATTATTATATTTAAATCAACAAAAAAAATTCCTTCTATTTAAAAAAAATGTGGTAATATTAACATTATTTGTTGCCAAATAGTTGTCAAATAGCTTAGCAATTTTTTATTTATTCTTTTTTATTTATTTTTTTTTTGCAGCAGGGGTTGAAGTGATACTGAAAGAGAGGGTACTCAAAGCGGGAAGCCTTTCTGCAACCTGTACACAGCGAATATGCGTTTTTTGTTCCGTTGGGGTGGCCATACACCCCACGTTGTACTCGAAAGGTTAAGTTAACTTATAAATCAATTTCCATTTATCCTTAGAAAATATTAGGTATGCACAATAATTACTAATAATTTGCTCGAATTTCGAGTGGTTCGATCGACTTAGCGAGATGTTTATTTGATAAGACAAATTAAACGTACCTAGCGTTCTATAAAGACAATCAGTCTCGTCATTATCTTTGTCAGTGGTTTCTCGGTTTGATCGTTCGACATGCATCGCTACTGTGTTTTGAGGCATCCAAATAACAATTTTCGAATAGAAAGTTACTATTAGCTCGGTAACAATTTTAAAGTTATTGACTTGAAATTGAAATGAATGTGTTAAACTTGAAATAGCAGAAAAATGTAATTTCTGTTGTCACTCTCGCAAATTTTTTTTCTTTTTGATATTTAGGTAAATATAATTTTTTTAAATACTGCAAATTGGAAGAAAATTATATGCTGTGTACTAATTAATGCAGATGTTTTTTAACCCACTGTTTATATTGAAGTCTGAGAAAACGTTTACCTGGTCGGCCAAGGGAAGGGCGACCGAAATTGGTATCTTGACCTAGAGGATCAGGTCTGTACGAAGATCCATCCCGTTCACCATCCAAATATTGATCTAAAATATTAAAGCAGAATTATTTATCATAAAGGTTATCATAAAGAATTATAATCTATAAAGGTTCATTCACAGATTACAATTTTCTGGTCAAATTTCGGATTTTTTAAAAATTTTATATTTCTTAGCTCATCAGATGATTTTTTTTTTGCATCGAGGTTTGATTGAAAATATTTAATTAAAAACTGTACTACCGAAAGATTTCTTACTTATTTAATTGGATCTCATTTTTTATTTATGTCATTGAGTTTTAGGGTTATATTTTTTTATAAAATTCGAAGTAGCATTTGTTTTTATGTGATACAGGTCTTGATATATGTAAAAAAAATTTAAAAAGAAAAATGTAAGAAAAGCTTTGTAGTGGTGACAAAATTCAGTTTCCAAAAGAATTTTTTTTTTCAATATATTTCAAGGGGAATATATTTAATATGGTGTTCTGAAAAATTGTCCGGATATGTGTGTGTATTTAATGCTTTTTAACGTACGTGCAATATTTGGAGAACAACTGGATGGCAACTGATGCGAAGCAGTGCCTCCAGATCGTGGGATTTTTCGGCCCCCACCACACGACCCACGAGCTCATGTTTTCTCCCTCTAGCAACAGTCACGAACCTATTGATAGAGAAAGAAAGCATGAGTTCATGGGTCGTATAGTGGGGGCCCAAAAATCACACGATCTGGAGACACTGATGCGAAGGGAAACCAAACCAGATTGTCGTTTTCGACTTTCTCAAGGGCCTGTGATAGATATGTCAAAACAGATAAAAGTGCAGCGATGTTTCTTCTTTTATTCTTCATGATATTATCAATCAAGTGCATGAGTTTAAAGCATTTATTGTTGATAGAAACAAAGTTAGGCGAGAAAAGAAAAAGATGCGCAAATATTCTCAGCGATGGTAGGAAGGATCAAAGTTTAATGATTGAAAGAACAGAAGATGAGACGATGCATAAAAGAACTTAAGCGGAAGAACACGCTTTTCTGATAGAGGAGTCTCGATCTCTTTACTTAGAACATGTATCATCGAAAAACGATCGCAGCTGTAAATGTTTCAGTCGCTATTTTTCTATTATCTTGTCGACAAAAGAATTGATTTATTAAGTCTCGCATACGCCGGATACCCGTTGTTGATTTCGAACCTATCAAATGCGACTACCCGCATTGCAAGTGACTGCCAGTGATCTTAGCACAGACCAAGATTACCTTTTGAAAATCGGTATGGCTGTTGACAGCGGAGAATTTTCAGCGAGTTTAGCTGCGCAAGATCCAAGAACGTTGTCATATGCTAGATGACATCTTCCACCTTCCATGTCACATACAAGCAGTTGAAAGACGTATGACGTTGCAGATTTTTAATCTGTAACGTCAAAAGATGTAGTTAACCGGCACCGGAGACAGTAGCCACCTTTCTGGGTCGAACTCGGAACTTACTGATAGAATAAGACCCAGGCACGTGAACTATTCGCGAGATAGGACTTCGCTGTCGAGATGTTAATTCAAATCATTCCCGTAGAGAACCGGTAAGAACGAATGGATTGAGGAAAAGTAGCTCAATGCTGAATCGCACAAATCGCTCGGAACAACATAACTCTTCTGACGAAGAACCATTGCCGAGTCCCAACAACACTTTCAACAAGAGTCGTCGTGGTCATCGAGACCTAGGACAAATAGTCCTCAATTGGAAGTTGTCATTCAACAGGGAAAATGTATTGAGCGCGGATTCCTTTCTCAATAAAATCGAATACCGACGTAGGTTAACCGAAGTTTCCGATGAGGAATTATTGATGGCAATGCCAGTCCTCTTGGATGGAATGGTCTTGAAATGGTTTGACATCCACGAACATGAGTTCACGACTTGAAAGAGATTCAAAAGGGAACTTAGGAACCGTTTCGGCGACGACGACTTCGATAGGCATATTCGGGAACAAATTCAGGTAAGAACTCAGGGTAAAGACGAGGACATAGATGATTATCTGACCAATTTACAGGGTTTAATTAAACACCTTCGTGATGAAGTTCCGACGGTCGAGCAATTAGATTGGGCTCACAGGCGACTTAAGCCTAAATATCATCAAGTCATAAGTCGCTCCGATTTTAGGTCATTTAGAGAATTGTCACGCCTGGCTAGGAATTGGTAGATGCAATGGAATGTTTATATGCGTGAATATAAGCCTCTTCCACCTCCCGAGAATTCCTTTATGATGGAGTATGCATACAAATCTAAACCAAATCCCAGGGAACCTTTAAAAAAGAATAAAACTCGGGAAAAAATCTTTGCAATAAACCAGAGTAATATCTCGGCAATACAAACTGCAGAGTCGAAAAAAAATCTCAGACTAGGATCGCCACTCCAACGAAGACGAACGATAACGGTAAAACTAAGGACAACAGGACAAACGGAAATCAGGACAGACACAATAAACAGAACTCCACGAACGAACGTACCGAGTCCAAGGATAGTGAAGTAATATGCTTCCGCTGCCAACAAAAGGGGCACTTCCAGAAGGGTTGTGCCAATCCCAGGAAAATAACTTGCTATTTTCAAGGAATTGTCCCGATTGTACGGGAAACGACCAGGGGAAGCAGTAGGAACGGTCCCTACTGTCACCCCTGAAACAGAGACCGTTACGGACGTTCCAGTAGGTATCTCAGATACCAAAAAGCGTGTGATTTACAATTCCATCGATTTTACAGACTTTGTGTTTCTTTATATTCCTAAAGATGCTTCCGAGAATGTGGTGTATTTCGATGAGGATTGTGAATTGCCGCGTGTAGAGACTGCTGGAAAGACTAAGACTGTGACAGTTTCTGACACTCTTGACACTATTTTAGCAATAACGGACATGGACATTCCTGGTAGAAGCACTGATGCATAGACCAGATGATTTTGTTCCGGATCCTGCGAATGGCTTTTTGGATTTAAAGCAGGACGGATTTAATTCGGCCGATGGCCTTTCTGAGTTTAAGGTCGATGAAATCTTGACGGAACAAGATCTGATTAACGGGATACTTCAAACGAGCGTAGTTAGAGGTAGGGTGCATATGATAGTACAGATCAGCTCTATTTCGATCGACGCACTGTTCGATCCCGGGTCCACTGGGAATTTTATGAGGAAGAACACAAGTGACAATATACTCGACCTACTAGACTTAAGGCTGGACAGTTCACAGAAGTCTGTTATCATTGTGGCTAATGGTGTTAGAGAGAAAATAGAGGGCAAAGTTGTACTTCCGTTAACAATCGATGGCATAACTAAGAACGTCGAAGACGGAATCATCGACAACTTGAATACCGAGATGGTATTTGGTCTTGACGCGCAAGAAGAGTTTGACATGATGTTCGCAGCCAGAACAAAGGAAATATGGATGTCTGACTTTAAGGCCGAAGCGAACCCGTTGTCAACGCGGATTACCGAGGATCATGAATGCTCACTAGGGTGGTCCAAAAACGCTTTTTTTTTCTACAGAGTCTCGATCCCCCCAATTCGTTTCTAAATCCGAAAAAAGAAAGTCCCTAATTTTTTTTTTTTTTTTTTTTT
>CAJFCP010025422.1:62995-82621 GCA_904066005.1 Synergus itoensis
TAAAAATGAGCATTTAATTTTTGCATAAAAATGATTCTATCAAAAATTAGACATGCTGAAATGATTTATCATACCAAGGAAATTGATTTGAGAGTATATAATTTTGATAGAATCATTTTTATGCAAAAATTAAATGCTCATTTTTACACGGGCAGGGATAGTGGAACTTCAGGATTGGGAAAAAGAGGAATTGGAAAAATTTCTAAAGGACAAACTCTCACCTAAGAACCAAAATGTGGATCCACTTCGAGCGACTCACCTAGTCAAACACAACATCGACATCCAAGGACATCCGCCGATCAAGGAGCGTTACCGAGTCGTGTCGCCAACGGTTAAAGAGGCGATGTATGCCGAGCTAGATCGACTACTCGCCGAAGGTATCGTCAAAGGTTCTCACAGCGAATGATGAGCTCCGATTGTGATGGCCAAGAAGTCCGACGGGAAATATAGGTTCTGTATCGATTTCAGAAAGTTAAATGCGGTATCAAAGAAAGACGCGTACCCTCTACCGAACAAGATAGACATACTTAGTCAGCTTCACTCAGCTAAGTATATTTCTAAGATCGATTTAAGTGCGGCATTTAATCAAATTCCGCTCGAATAGTCTTGCCAGGAGTACACAGCGTTTACAGTGCCTGGTAAGGGATTGTTTCATTATGTCCGAATGCCTTTCGGGCTGACGGGAGCACCCGCCACATTTCAAAGACTCATCGATCGCGTCATTACTCCCGATATGCGTCCGCATGCGTTTTCTTACATTGATGATATTATCGTCGTAACTGAGACTTTCGAGGAACATTTGGATTGGTTATGGAAAGTTTTGAGTAAGATAAATGACGCGAGTTTTACGATTAATGCCGAGAAAAGTGATTTTTGTTGTACCGAGGTTAGGTATTTAGGCTTCGTGGTCAATAGGGAGGGGTTGCAGCCTGACCCAAAGAAGGTAGAACCTATTTTGTCCTACCCGGCTCCGCGCAATGTAAAGCAACTCCGATGGTTCATCGGACTAGCATCTTGGTACCGAAGGTTCATCCCAGAATTTGCACGAATGGCCGAACCTCTGACTAGACTTTTCTGCACGACAGTTGGCTGGCATTGGGATCTTAAGCAACAGGAAGCATTTGATTGGCTCAAGACCGCTTTAACTACCGCACCCGTACTAGCTTATCCGTCCTTTAAGGATATTACGGAGAATCCTTTCAATACCCAGACGGACGCGGGCGCTACTGGCTTAGGGATGGTGTTGACACAGAACCAGTCTGGTCAGGAAAGGGTTATCGCTTACACCAGTCGTACTCTTACGTCTGCCGAGCGAAATTATACCGTTACAGAAAGGGAATGCCTAGCTATTGTTTGGGGTATTAAGAAATTCCGCGAATTTTTGTAGGGGTTTCACTATAAAGTGAATAGACTTGAAATTGAAGTCTATAGACTCGAAATTGAAGATTCCGAAATCAAGGATAAATGGTATTTAAAGAGGAATGAGGCTGTGATTTCTAAGCCTAGGATTTTTGTGGATTCGAAAGTGGAGAATGGTGGATTATACCGCCACAGACCCAACCCTAATATTGAGGATGTATTACCGGACCTCCATGCCTGGAAATTGGTGGTTCCTGACGAGTGGAGACAAAGGATTCTGAAGGAGTCTCACTCGGAACCTCAATCAGGTCATCTGGGAACCTATCAAAGAGTATCGAGGAGGTACTATTGGCCTGGGGTCTTCCGAGACGTCTCAAGGTTTGTTCGGAGATGCGACCTTTGCCAAAGGTGCAAAGTTGAGCAAGATCGCCCAGCCGACTTAATGGGGCAACGCATCATAGAGCAGCCTTGGACAGTGGTGGCCTCAGATGTCATGGGACCTTTTCCGAAAAGCAAGATGAGCTACCGGTACGTCCTGGTCTTTCAAGACCTCTTCGCCAAATGGGTTGAAGTCATTCCGACTCGCACAGCAAACGGCGCAACGATCAACAAGAGTTTCGACGATCTAATAGTCTCTAGATGGGGAACACCGGAAGTTCTTCACACTGATAATGGTGCCAAGTTCTGCAATCGATTGCTTGAAGGTATGTGCAAGGAGATGGGGATATTACACACAACAAATCCTTTGTATCACGCCCAAGCAAATCCTACCGAGAGAGTGAACCGGATATTGAAGACGATGATCATGTCATTCCTACAGAAGAATCATCAGTACTGGGATCTACATCTTCACGAATTCCGATTTACTTACAACTCGGCAGTTCATGGTTCGTTAAAAGTTTTTCCCGCATTCCTGAATTTCGGCATACAGCCAGTTTCGTACCGAGAGCTCAGGAGGAAACTCGAGCGAGACATCACGAAGAATCAGCCAGATCAAGCAGCTTGGTTAAAAAGGGTCGAGAGGCTGGAACATCTTCGGGATTCGATCTCCCGCAATTTGGAAAAGGCTTACGAATCACAAGCCAAACACTACGATAGAAAACATCGTAATAGGTCTTTTGCAGTGGGGAATTTAGTTTTAAGGAGGCAAAGAGTTCTCTCCAATAAGGGAGAAAATATCGCGGCGAAACTTGAAGGTCCGTTCAAAATAGCGTATCGCTTATCACCAGTTGTTTTCCGGTTAGTGAATGATAGTGGTAGGTTTGTAGGGAAGGAACACATAAGGCACCTAAAACCCTATTTTGAAGACATTCCGGATCAGTTAGATGTCGTACAAAACTCAGATAGGTTTCTCTAAATATGAAACCAATTTACCCCAAGCGCAAAGTTAAAAAAAAAATTTTTTTCAAAAGTTATAAACAAATATTGAAAAATTAAAAAAATCTATTTTCTCAAAATTGGCTAAACCGATTTTGATGGTTCAAATATATATTATAGAGGATACTAAGACAATTAAGAAAAAAAATTGATACCCAATTTCTTTCAGGAGAAGGGGGCGAAAAAAATTATTGTAATATTGTAATAATTTTTTTTTAATGTTTCTTTCATTGCAACACCGCCAGTTTTTTTCCATAATTTACTTATATCCAAAGTAAAAACATATATATTTTAGGATAAAATCAAAAGGGTACTTCATAGTTCAAAAAAATAAATTGTAATTTTTGTCCCCTAATTTGTATGTAATTGTATGGGATTCAGGGGCCATCTTAATTTTTAGCTTAAGACTCAATAAATAAATATAATTTGAATATTGCACGTTACACTATTACGCTATAAACTTAATCTTCCTCACTGTCTTCCTCTATCACGGGATTCATACTGTTTTCTGTAAATAGTTTGCTGAGAATTTCAGCAGGTCTTACGATTTTCGATAAGTATCTTGCATGTGATAAGTAATATATAATGGCTGCAATATGGGAACAGCAGCCAACTGTTCGTCGACCATTGGCGCAGTCACAAGCATACTTTTTAATTCCTGCAACACCTACACTATGTGATTTATAATCAATGAAACATCTATATACTTTCCGACTAATGTGTCTTGACTGTACCTGGACCTTTAGAATATTTGCCTGCTCTTTCACAAATTTCAAATTGAAAGACCCATTATCGTTCATCATTTCGGGCAAATACGAAACTGCTTGTGAGAGTTCATAGGAACCCGTAAATAAGATTTTTAGGTCTTTCTCCGTCAACTCTGGAAAATCTAAAAGTTCGTTTGAAGAAACACTTGGAAACATAAGCTTTTTATGAAGCCAGCCTTTTCTCTCGACTTCGTTAGCCAAAGTGTTCTCCATACCTAAATGTTGTTTCATTCTCGTTACAACTTCTTCTGAAAGTTGGAAATCTGTTTGTAACGCTTTTCCAAAATGATTGTGCAAAAATGCTACAATTTTAAAAAACAATCCAAACTTGAAAGCAATTTATTATCAATTATATGATCCAGTAATCGATATTTTTGTTTAATTATTCCATGGACGGATTCCACTGCCCATCGAATTTTTGCGACGGAACGTGACTGGTTTGCTTCTTTAGTTGTCAACTGATTCCGCTTGCCCTTTAAAACTGGCATCAGTACGATAAAGCCCTTTGATTCCAGTGCGTCTTTCGCATCTCAAAAACGACGATCAAGAAAGAGTTTGTTGCCTTTATTCATTAATAGATACAAACCATCCGGATCTTCAATAAGATTTTTTTATAAGTTCAGCGTCATTCTGATTCGCGTAAAATGGTCCTGTCATATCTAGTACTCGTCCGGTTGTTGTACAAATAGTAAAAGGCTTACATAAGGGAACCTTTCTTTGGCTTGAGAACGATTTTTGCTGGTACTCATTACTGCTGATTTTCTGATGGCGAGCATATGTACCGTCACAAATTAACATTAGTTCGTCATCAAAATTAAATAACATTTTAGAGATGTTATGCCATGACGGCATAACATTTTTTATCCAGGAACATTGCCAGGAAAAATTCCGTTGCCCGCCGTCACCACGTGGAGGTGCCCTGGATGCAGACATCATATGTGCATGCCACATTAAGAGTGTTATTCGTCTGTGCTAATGCTGCACATCCAAGGATCCAAATTGGCTGGCTGTTCCCATATTGCAGCCATTATATATTACTTATCACATGCAAGATACTTTTCGAAAATCGTAAGACCTGCTGAAATCCTCAACAAACTGTTTACAGAAAACAGTATGAATCCCGTGATAGAGGAAGACAGTGAGGAAGATTAAGTTTATAACGTAATAGTGTGACATGCATTATTCAAATGATATTTATTTATTGAGTCTTAAGCTAAAAATTAAATTGGCCCCTGAATCCCATATAATTACATACAAATTAGGGGACAAAAATTACATTTTATTTTTTTGAACTACGAAGCACCCTTTTGATTTTATCCTAAAAAATATATGTTGTTACTTTGGATATAAGTAAATTATGGAAAAAAAACTGGCGGTGTTGCAACAAAAGAAACATTAAAAAAAATTATTACAATATTACAATACTTTTTTTCACCCCATTCTCCTGAAAGGAATTGGGTGTCAATTTTTTTTTTAAATTGTCTTAGTATCCTCTATAATATACATTTGAACCATCAAAATCGGTTTAGCCAATTTTGAGAAATTTGATTTTTTTAATTTTTCAAAATTTGTTTATAACTTATGTAAAAATTTTTTTTTTAACTTGGTACTTGAGGTAAATTGGTTTCATATTGAGAGAAACTTGCCCCCTAAATATGAACCAAATCCATGCGGGGGCAGTTCAACCATGCTTATCCGGCTACGGTCTTTCTTGCAAGAGTTTAACAAAACATTTAATTTTATAAGTTTTAAAAACTTTTATAATTTTTGTAGAATTTATTTTTCTTCTATAAGTTCTCAAATAATCAAAATTCGAAGTTTATCTATGTGAAAGAAAGGTTCATTCTTTCGAGGCAAATAGATTGACCTATAAGATTAATATTTAATACTGAATTTAAATAATTGAGAAATTTATGGTCATCTATAATTTTGAAAAATTTATATTTCAACTATAATGTTTCAAATTGTCATCATCTGAAGCTGATGTAAAGAAAATAAAGATTCCATGTGTCAAGACGAATTGGTTTGTCGTGTAAGATTAATACATTTTATTGAAACGTTAATAAGTTAAGACTATTTTTAATTTTGAAAAATTGATTTTTCAACTGTAACTTTTCAAAAAGTGGTTTTGAGAAAAATGCGATTAGTTTTAGGTACTTACTATAAAGTATATGGCTCATTACAATATTACAAATAAAAGGTCATTTTCATGTCCACCTGCCAAAAAATATATTTTTAGTATTTTTTTTTTTGCAACTTTTGTGATTATTATATTAAAATGAAGTATTATCTACTAATATTCAAACTTATGAATGTCGAAAATCAGTTTAAAACTGAATGGTAGATCTAAAAGTAGGCAAAATGTCCAGTACTGTCCCTGTCCCCAGGGCACTTACGATATGTTACTTGTAATCTATATTCAATTTTTCTTCAGTTGTACTATACAAAATAAATTTTTTATTAAGGTATAAGCCTAGTAATTTGATATTCATTCATTACTTCTAGCAGATTATGATTATATCTACCCAAAAAAAATTATCAAAAGCGTGTCCCTCATTTTCGTTTTTTCTCAATTTTGCCAAAAGGCGCTCATTTTTGCCTTCGCTTAATATTTTGTGTGTGTGGCAACACAGTTTGCTTTGTCCATGCGTTCAAAGTAAACAGTTATTCTCAAGTAAACGAAACCAGTAGATCGTTTTAATTGTGGAAACATCAGTTTTATAGCAAGGCAGAAAAAAAATCGAAGGTTTGTTATGCAACGGGTGTCCACTACTGTCCCGCTTGGAAAATGGTAAGAAAATATTTAAATTGTATCATAAACGTACGATTATTTATTGTTTTCAATTCATTTACGAATGCGACTAGCCGCGATGTTTTAAACCTAACCTTTTTGTAAGGAGGAGCAAGCAAGTGCAAAATGTCCACTACTGTCCCCGTCACTAAAATGTCCACTACTGTCCTCGACAATACATTTATACTCTTTAATCGTATTCTACGTACAGTTAGATTAAATTTGAATCTTAATTTGTTTACAGGCTAATCAAAATGAAAAGTTAAATGTTCTGAAAAGAAAGTTAGAAGTGGATCGGCAGTGAAAAAATTTTTTTAAAAAGCTGAAGTTGCAGCAGTCATAAAAGTTATTGCAAAACGTAAATCTGTACAAGCTACCGTTCGAACTAATTTAAAAGATCATTTCTTAAGGAATTTGACAAAATCGAAAAGTTATTAAAATAATTTAAGTATTTTATAAAAATAAAAAATTATAATCTTAAACTTATTACGTACTATGATATTGTATTAAGAATAAATAACTTTTATATTGTATATAAAAAGTATGCATTATTACGAAATGTCCACTACTGTCCCTAAATCCATCGAGATCCTGTTTATACGTTTTCTTCTTAGACAAGTGAAAGATATGTAATTAGCCATTAGTACTTTCATTTTTTAGTTAGTAAATGATCTTTCTATTATAAAATTTATATAAAACGTATAAAATATGTTTAAAATATTCTTTTCAAACAAAAATGAGAAGAAAAATTCATTTTTCCTACCTTTTGGTTGATGTTTTGGACTAAATTGTAAATAAAACTTGATTTTGCACATATATTTATACTTATTTGATATCTGTTACTAAAAAATGATAAAATTTACAATATTTTTAATAAAATAAGGTATTTTTATGCCGCGGCAGAAAATTTTCAGAGTTTGTTAGTTTCTGCCACAAAACGGTTCATCCTTGAAAATAACTGCCTCCAACTGCGTGACCACTATGATTTTCATACATTTGACATCTCAGACAATAGAAAAAAATTAGTTTCGAACCCAAAATCGATTATTGCCATCTCAAAATTCGTAGTAGCCAAAAATGACCTTTTATTTGTAATGAACCATATATGTTACGGTCAATGTCCACATTTCGGTCGACGTCGACAGTGCCCGGCCAATGTCCGCATTTCGGTCAATGTCGACAGTGCTAAGTTCCTATGGCTACATGGATCTGTATGGATATTCCAAAGGATGTAATGTGTATGGAATTCCAAACAGATCTGAGTGAGGTTTCTGTATGGACTCCCAAATAAGATTTTTCAAAAAACGCGAAAAAACACTCCGACTGCATGGATCTGTATGGAGATTCCAAGCATGTAATCTGTATGGAATTCCAAATAGATCTGAGGCTGGTTTCTGTATAGATTCCCAAATAAGGTTTTTGAAAAAACGCGCTAAGTCACTCCGGCTGTATGGATCTGTATGGAGATTCCAAATGATGTAATGTGTATGGAATTCCAAACAGATCTGAAGGTGGTTTCTGTATGGATTCCAAAACAAGATTTTACAAGAAACGCGCAAAGTCCCTCCGGCTGCATGGATCTGTATGGTGATTCCAAGGATGTAATCTGTATGTAATTCCAAACAGATGTGACTCTGGTTTCTGTATGGATTCCCACACAAGATTTTACAAAAAACGCGCTAAGTCCCTCCGGCTGCATGGATCTGTATGGAGATTCCAAAGGATATAATGTGTATGGAATTCCAAACAAATCTGAAGGTGGTTTCTGTATGGATTCCTAAACAAGATTTTACGAATTTTATCGAATTCCTGTGAATAAGTCAGGCACTTACGGTCGAATTTCTATTTCCCAGTGGCGCCACAGAGTTCGGTCTCCTTATTATTTCTTCGTGAGTATACCGAGGAAAAAATTTAGGACCACCATCTCATGAGCTTAGGGTAGTGGTTTACGTCAGTGACTTGCGTCCGATAGATCGTGCGTTCGATTCCCTACAGCATTGCGTGCGAAATTTTATTTGTTATACATGCGTTAAAATTTACTAATATCGATTAGTTATAAGTATACGCATAATATATCTTCGAATAAAACATGATCTTAATTAATAATTGTTTTTAAGACATTTTTTTAATTTTTTCATTTTACATAATTTCTGGACCCAAACCGAATTTCAAATCCATACAGAAACAAGATCCTCTTTTGTAGCAAAGTCCATATAGAATCATACAGACCCGGGGGTTCGTATGGTCAAATGTGGAATTCCCCAAATCGAATTAAAAATCCATACAGAAACCAGATCCTCTTTTGTAGGAAATTTCATACAGAACCATACGGACCCACTGGAGGCATTCTCCAAAATTAATTACAAATCCATACAAAAGCCATCAGAAACCAGAACATCCTCTATTGGACATTCCATACATATCCATACAGAAAAGTTAAGTCTGTATGGATTTGCTGGAATCTTTCATGACAATAACCAACTTTTTCCATACAGACTTTTTTCTGTATGGTTCTGTATGTCCTTTCTTGAAGGACAGTACATTTCGGCCAATGTCGACATTGGCCAGCCATTGTCGACATTGTCCGGTCAATGACGACAGTGACCAAATGGTATCGGGCAATGTTGACAAATTATTTTTTTATAAAATTACAATTTAGTGATCAACATGATACATTTTATTTGCACAATTTTACGCACTTTTGAACTATATTTTTCATAGCATACATTTATTCATATAAGATTCCGCTTGCGACATTAAATTACCAAAAGGTATTCTGCTCATTAGTCATAATTGAAATAATAATAATTCTAAAAATAATTATATTACAGAGTAGAGCAATTGAGTTAGAGTAGTATAAAAAAATATTGTAATATTGTACTTTATTTGTTATAGCAAGATGAGCTAGAATGGCATCTTGAAGTACATTTTCTATTATTAGCTTTACAAAAACATCGTTTTGTAGTGCATTTCGATCGACAATTGCACTTCATCATACTTTGTCCTCCTACAACCGATAGTTTTGCTGCAGCTTCTCTGACTATTATTTCCACTTTTGTATTCAAATCTTCTTTACAAATTACATGTTTGTCACATATTTCAAATTGGTTCCTCGAAAATAGTTGAGGTAGCAAACCAACCTTCGTTCTAATTTTATAAAAATCTTTATCTTAGACGAATACAATCATACCTATTATATTAGGGAAATCAGTAAGAGCACGATTTACTTTGGCACCGGCAAAAGTACCGCGTCACCTACTGAAGTTGTCTTATACTTTTTCCCCAAAGTCAAAAGCATCCATTTAGCTTGTTTTTCTAAGTTTTCCTTTTAATTTTCGCGAGCTCGCTTAATACCTCACTGTCGTAGGCATCGATTGCATTTGATTTTGCTGCCAGATCGTTTGTTTGCGAATATTGCGCAGAAAACATCATTGAATTTTTGACGAGAGGTAGGAGTTTCTTGTTGCATATTAAAAAATAGATTTCAAACAGTTAATCAATTATCTACAATTTAAAAATGATCTGCAAGTATTAATAAGTTAGTAAGAACCATAAAAGGTTATTTTTAAAATACACTAGTGCATACTACAATCAACACACTACACGGTGCAAAACAATCTGAACGCAGACGAAGTAAACACAGCGACACTCGTCTCGTAGATATCCAAGATTAACGATCGTTTCAGTGAATAACGATTTTTTGATTCGTGGTTGAATTGACAATCATACCTGCATCAACAAAAATAATTGCATCGCTATTACTCCAATTTGAATATTTTAATAACTGTCAAATGCACTGATACGTACGACAATCAACACACTACACGGTGCAAAACAATCTTAACGCAGACGAAGTAAACACAGCGACATTCGTCTCGTAGATATCCAAAGCTAACTGAATAGTGATTTGATTGAAGAGAGGTAACTTGTCGTGTCAAAACAAACATACCTCTGAGTACAAACTCTGTGGTAACATACGTCTTCCTGACACATTCGTTTCAGCGAGTATTAAAAGAAGCGTTAATAGTAATATTTTTAAAACTGCGCTGAACACGACATGCATAAACGACTTTTTATCATTAGTGATTTTTAATTTTATAAAACCATTTGAATTAAATTAACTTTTTGTAATTGAATGTCGCAAGCGGAATCTTATGTGAATAAATGTATGCTATGAAAAATATAGTTCAAAAGTGCGTAAAATTGTGCTAATAAAATGTATCATGTTGATCACTAAATTGTAATTTTATAAAAAAATAATTTGTCAACATTGCCCGATACCATTTGGTCACTGTCGTCATTGACCGGGCAATGTCGACAATGGCCGGCCAATGTCGACATTGGCCGAAATGTACTGGGCACTTTCGTCATTGGCCGGGCACTGTCGACAGTGATCAAATGCGGACATTGACCGTAACATTATATATACTATAAGGTTGTATGTATATATGAGAGGCGTTGCGGTAGAATTGAAAATTGGGACATTTAGACATTTTTTCCGCCCTCCATCTTTTGTTATATTATTTTTAAAACCCTAAAATACCTTTTAAGTAAAAAAAAATTTCAATTTTTTTTAAATTCTACAGCGCCTTTAAAGTTTTGAGTACTGTAAATGTATACCTGAGAGGCGTTGCGCAGGATTGAAAGTTGGGACATTTGGACAATTTTTCCGCCCTCCATCTTTTTGTATGTTATTTTTAAGACCTTAAAACACCTTTTAAGCAAAAAAAAAATTCGATTTTTTGAAAATTCTGCAGAGGCCTAATCCCTTAATATTTTCCTTTAACTAAAAGCCTATTATGGACGTCGAATAGTATTAAACGAAAGAGATTTGGTGAAATAGGGTTTCGTTCTGTTTTTACACTAATTTTTCTCTAAAGTTACTTCCATATAGAAGTGCAATGTATAATTATAATCTGGAATCAGGAGAAAGAGATACAACATGGTTGAAAATGACCACTGCGTATGTTTTTGTCAATAGCTCCATTCAGCGTAACATTTTAAAAGTATCTCTGTTCTTTATAGCACTCAAACTAATTCAGTTCCTAATTTCTAAAATTCCATAAAAAATACTCACGCATGAGATTTTCATAATAATCGTAATCTGCATCATAGATAATTCTATGACCGTCACGCTGGTTGAACCTGCTGAGGCGACAGGTGTGAAAATGCTCAGAATAAACAGCGCTTCTACACTGAAAGCTCGTTTGCCTCAGACACTCTTCCAAACACTCGCTTAGACTTCTTCCGGTGATCTCCGAGTGAAATTCTCCACTGAGTCGAGAGTTCCGGTATCTCTGAAAAGCAGTGTCCGGGCGTCGTCCATCAGTGAACAGGTGCGACGATGCACCATTGTCTGGATATTCGGAACCTCGTGCTATGGATGGATCTAGGTTTCATTATTTTTAATCATTTTCAAATACTTTTCATTATTCTTCCACTATCTTTCATTATTTCAAGTTTTTATTTTATGTGGCGTGGAAGGAAAAAAGATGCTTAGCGACCAAAAAATCTATTTTCCGTTTTTGATCGATTTACATCTATGAAGAAAAATCCACTGCATCGATTAAGATGAGTCCCGAATTTATATTTTCATAATTAAGTTCAAAGTTGTGCGTCATCATGCGATTGAGTGCAATGTGTCGGTTTTAAATCCTTCTTTCTCGTAAAAGTAAATTCAGTCATTAAGCACTTTTCTTCATTGAAAGCCACATATTTATTATGTACCTTCAATACCAAATTACAAAATAAATTTCAAAATAAGATTCACATTAACATTATAAAAATAATTGAAGATGAAGATGACTTACGATTGTCTAAACAGACTAAATCATAAAAGTGAGAGGTCGGACTAGAGCTTCCGCCAATGTCATCTCTTTGAGAAACTGAATCCTCCTCGGAAATCGCGCATTGCCGAGTTTGTTCATCAAATTCAACACTACGACAAAAATATTTTTCTGCTCTGAGACACAGAGCTTGACATTCATCGAGAGTTAAATTTGTGTAAATATCCACTTCAAAAGGACCTCGAAGCCTTTTTTTCTCTTCTTTTATGAAGACTGTCAAACCATCACAGCGACGTTCAGCTGTAAAAAATTTGTACATTTTCTTTAAGGGGGGGGGGGGGGGGGAGTAATGTTAATTCTACAAAAAAAGACCTATTTTCAAGAACTTTTTTACAAGATACAGGTAATGCTGGTTTATTTAGGTAATATGCATATAATTTTATAACTTTTGAACTATGTTTTCTTAAATTTTTCTTGAGAAATATTAGTAAATTAGCCACTGGCAGCAAATCTCCACCGGCGCCGCGAAAAAAAGTTGTTTTGCGGTGTACACCATAATATGTCACTGGATCAACTAAAACAAAAAAATTAAAATGCGTTCTTTAGTTTAGATGTTTCCCGATGCAACTTGGGAGAGTTTTTTTTAATAATTATTTTTTATTTTACAATAACAAAATAACCGATTTTTTTAGCGAAAATCGCGTTTTTGACTTCAAAGTGCTACCCAAAATGTAAAAATTGATAAAAAAAACTCTCTAAGGTTGCATCGGAAAACATCTAAACTAAAAAACTCATTTTGATTTTTTTGTTTTAGTTGATCCAGTGACATGTTATGGTGTATACCGCAAAACAACTTTTTTTCGAGGCGCCGGCGGAGATTTGCTGCCAGCGGCTAATTTACCAATATTTCTCAATAAAAATTTAGGAAAACATAGTTCAAAAGTTGTACAATTATGTGCATATTACCTAAATAAACCAGCATTACATGTATCTTATTAAAAAAATGCTTGAAAATAGGCCTTTTTTTATCGAATTAACCTTGCCCCCCCCCCCTTAAGACGATTTTTAACTTATAAACTAAATTATAATACTACTACTAGACAATCTTCTCTGTTATAAATACAGATATTTATTATTCCTCACCAGTCAGACAAGTATTTTCAAGGTAGTCTGAATTAGGATCATCTTCTAAAAGATCCGGATGTGTACGTCTCGTAAATCTACTCAACGTGCAACTCTTTGAATGTCCATCTTGATTATAGGTTGCCGAACGGCAAACGAAACTAAATTCGTTGAGACACCTTGAAACAGATAACAAAAGAGCATTCTAATATAATTTTTATTCAATAAAGAGCTTATTATTCTAAAGGAGAAAAGAAATTACCCTCCGTTAACCTTTTGCTTTAAAAAATAATGTTTTAAAATACCAACGTCCGAAGTTCGGTTTCTTGTGCCTGCGCTGCGTATTGTGCGCGAAGTTCTCAATTCTCACATTTTATGAAAGAATTTACTTTGCGCACGGCTCAAATTATGGAAATCTGAATTTCGGCTCACTTTTGTTGAAATTTTAAGTTAGAAATTTACTTGTTCAATTTTAAGTTTATTATACCACGTGCATGTGAGTCGAGTACTATTGAAAATGAGTAGTGACAGTGATTGTGGAAGTAATATACTATAATAGTATTATAAAACTAATAAATACTACTAACGAATATAATTCTTGACTAATGTGATTGTCACTCTCGCTTTATTCAGGCGACAAACTTCATACTTGTTTTGAATCACCTACTTCGCGCACTTGGCACATAATGCACTATTTTATTATACGTGCGTAATAAACGTTACTTCCTATATCTGTTTAGTAAGCGCAAAATGACAAATTCCCCACGAAACCATTACTGCAGTGCTTCAAACGTTATTTCATAGATGTTTCTAATTATTTTTTCATGCAAAAAATATATTTATTCATGCTAATCGACGCTGCAGCCATTTCTTGGTATGTGAAAATCGAATTTCGCGCACGGAGAGTAAAAAGAAAACAATAGAGACTCGGAGAATTCCAAACCAAAAGGTTCACAGTTTAAAACGGTGAAGTTCATGGGTTAGAAGCGTGTTTTCTCCCAAGCGTTTAAAGCATAGACTTCGTGATATTGAACCACAAAACTAATGCGGCTAAAGCATGGATGCCCTCCTGTGTGGATTGACTATCTCAGAGTGTGAAAACCTGACACTGAATATATTTAAACAGACTATAAAATGATTGTCTGTCTATTAGGACAAAATTATGGATTGTACTTCATACAGTAATGTTCGACGAAGCCTTCCTCTGTAAACATGTAAACCCAATCCTGGTTTCATTATAATCTTATGGAAGCTTATCTATCTATTTATAAAAAGATGATTGAGTCCAAGTCGAAATATCGTAACGCTTATTCCGCACTCCTAATTCGTCGTGTAGATATCGATAGTGATTTTCGACAATCGATACTTGCGCGCGCTCATTTGAATTTGATTTCATTAATCATCATTTTATCACGAGTCTAACTCGAATTATAACGAAAATCTTGGTTTTAAAAAAGCTTTTGCATAGTACTATTTAAAATAAACAATTAACTATTTTATTATGACTAATTAATAAATTAATTAAATAATTAATTAACCAGTTTTTCAAGTAATACTGTACAACTATAAATGTGGTAGTTTTTTTAGAAATTGAAACCATAATTAAAGATCCATAGTACATTAAACATAGTTAATTTTGAAAACAATCTAATAATTATTTTTTATAACGTAAAATAGATGTTTCATCAATAGTTTATAAAGTATCAGACTTTAAAGAAATATGAAGTATCATGAGTTATAAACGAAAACAGTTGGTAATTATATTCTTCTCAAAATTTACTACATTTACAGTTGTATTGAATGTTTAAGCGAAGTTTCGCCTTCTAAAAAAATTTAGGAAATTTACAGTTTTATAATAATATTTAAAATAAACAATAAATTCGTTTCATGATAATTAATTAGTCGGATATTTCAAATATTACTATTAGTACAATCAAATTAGACTTTTTTGAGGAAAAAATTATAACACCTATGAAAAAAATCAGAGATATTCTCAGGGGCAACAGAAACATTATAGACCAGAATTGAACAAAATATTGTGTACGCTACTACCCAAGAAGGGGGAAATAGCTGAAAAATTGGGTTTTTTTCGTTTAAGCTTGGATTGACGGAAAACAATGTATTTCTGAAAAAAAAAAGCTTTAAACAAAAGTTGTATTGCGGGAAATTTGCTACGAAAATATGTAGGTTTCGTTCTTCTAACTTTATTTTTTTAGAACTTATCAAATTGTTAATCAAAAACATGTAATTTGCCATAAGTTAATAAATAATGCAACTGCAGACGCAAAAGCAAATTTTCCAAGTGCAATAGTTTATGAGTTATTCATTTTGCAATTAAGAAAAAGCTTTTTCCTAAATGCCATGTCGTTTTTTTTTCGAGGCCGGAAAAAAATAATTCGCTTCTCGAATGTCTACTTGAGGGTACATTTTACCATAAACAATCAATAATTTCATTTTTTAATAAAAATTCATTGTTTTATTCCATTTTACAACTAACAGTCGAATTTCCACGAATGTTTATCGGTTAATAAGTAGACAATTAACGATCGAATGATTTTTTTTCTTTTTGTTATGGCTAGTGGGAATTTTTTAGAAAATTTTGAGACAGGTCTCGTTTGATTATAACAAATAAGCAGTCAAATAACTTTTTTTTCAAAAATTCATAACTTCCGTTCTATTTGTTACTAAGAGTTCAAATTTAGATGAAATGAAAGGACGGCGTTCAAGCTATAAATGCACATCGGTCTCGATTCCGTGCTACCCTTCGTTTATTCGCGGTAGCCGGTGAAAGTCAACCCACGTCGCGAGACGAAGGGTGAAGAAAATAACAATTTCATATTGGTAAGTTATTTCATATTGGTAAGTTATTTTGCATGTAAATGTGGATGTTTATGATGGTCTCAGAATTTATTTAACCCTAAAAAAATGAAATAAAACATGAAAATTGCAATATACTATCCAACACCGATGAACAAAAACGTTTTAACAAACGAAATGCAGATTAGACATGAAATTTTTGAATATTTTCTCGCTTTTATTACTTGAAACAAAGAAAGGTTTCATTTTTTATAAAATAATAATTCAAAAAAGTTGTTTGAAATAATAATTTTTTTTTTTTTAATACAGAAGGATTAAAAACTGATTTTTCAAATGATAAAAGATATTATTATTTCGAAGAGCTCTACCAAATCAAAAAAAAAATAATGCAAATCGGTTAGTTAATTTCGAAGATAATGATGTTCTTTTGGCGTTGCGCGCTTCCGAGCTGAATCGCGAGAGCCTCGGAAAATCAGAGAATCGCTATCCCCTCTCCTGCGCCACGGCGCGCCGACGAGCGGTCTCGCGACTAGGGTTGACTTTCACCGGCTACCGCGAGTAAACGAAGGGTAGCACGGAATCGAGACCGGCATGCATTTATATTTTGAACGCCGCCCTTTCATTTCATCTAAATTTGAACTCTGAGTAACAAATTGAACGGAAGTTATGAATTTTTGAAAAAAAAGTTATTTGCCTTCTTATTTGTTATAATCAAACGAGACCTGTCTCAAAATTTTCTAAAAAATTCCTACTAGCCATAACAAAAAGAAAAAAAATCATTCGATCGTTAATTGTCGACTTATTAACCGATAAACATGCGTAGAAATTCGACTGTTAGTTGTAAAATGGAATAAAACAATGAATTTTCATTTAAAAATTAAATTATTGATTGTTTATGGTAAAATTTACCCTCAAGTAGACATTCGAGCTGCGAATTATATTTTTCCGGCCTCGAGAAAAAACGGCATGGCATTTAGGAAAAAGCTTTTTCTTAATTGCAAAATGAATAACTCATAAACTATTGCACTTGGAAAATTCGCTTTTGCATCGATTGTTGCAGTGCTACAAGAATATGCTTGACCATGAACGAGAAGTCTGCAGTTGCATTATTTATTAACTTATGGCAAATTACATGTTTTTGATCAACAATTTGACAAGTTCTAAAAAAATAAAGTTAGAAGAACGAAACCTACATATTTTCGTAGCAAATTTCCCGCAATACAACTTTTGTTTAAAGCTTCTTTTTAGAAATACACTGTTTTCCGTCAATCCAAGCTTAAACGAAAAAAACCAAATTTTTCAGCTATTTCCCCCTTCTTGGGTAGTAGCGTACAAAGTTTTTTGTCCAATTTTGGTCTATAATGTTTCTGTTGCCCCGGAGAACATCTCTGATTTTTTTCACAGGTGTTATAATTTTTTCCTCAAACCAGGAAAAATCCGCTAGTTTGACTGTACTATATATATATGCAACTATAAATAATAAATAAAACATAAATAAACAATGAATAAAATATCAATACAATTGTAAACGCAGTTAGTTTTGAAAACAATCTAACAACTATTATTTTTTATAAAGAAAAACACATGTTATAATTATTTAATTTATAAAATATAAGGAAACATTTTTTATAAATACGTATTATTTTTGAAAATTGGTTAAGTTTTTAAAATTCATATCTTGTTACTGTTATTCCTATAAAACTCAAATTTTTTAAAATAAAACTTTAATTATGACGCATAGAAAAGAAGAAATAAAATATCATAAATTATAATATTAAAAAAAAAACAGAGGATTACTTCATTGAACTTTACTGTACTATCTAGAAGGTCAAGCTGACCATCTAAATTTTGACACTCCAAATTTGACACTCCATTTTTTCTGTACAGCTGTGACAATATTCAGATCCCAAAAATGTGTGATTTAGAACATACTTAAAATTTTAAATATATCTACACAAGGAAAAATTTTAAGCTGTTTCAGCGTGACGTGTTCACGTAGCCACCTTCGAGTTGATTCAGCTCGAAGCCAACGTAGAAACTACCTTGGCTTCGAGCCAGAGATGCCAGAACGTGGGATTTTTCGGCCCCCACCATACGACCCACGAGCTCATGCTTTCTCCCTCTAGCAACCGTCACGAACCTGTTGATAGAGAAAGAAAGCATGAGCTCGTGGGTCGTATAGTGGGGGCCGAAAAATCCCACGTTCTGGCATCACTGCTTCGAGCTGAATCAACTCGAATGTGGCTACGTGAAAACGTCAGGCTGAAACAGTTTAAAATTTTTCCCAGTGTACCTATAGATATCCGAGCTGAATTGACTTTAAACGGCAAATTTAGTACACATGGTTACCACAATGCTTATGTGGCGTGGCAGTCACACTGTATCAGCAGTGAAAACTTGCCTTGCATCTGTCAGGTTGAATAACCTTTGTTTCAGCGCTGAATCAACTCTATAATTTTCCCAGTGTAGTATGAAGTTCTAAGAAATTTTGTGTGTGTGTCACGCTTCTTTGCGAATCTGCAATATCTCAAGACCAATCAATTTTCCTTTAACATTAATCATAAAAAGAGTTATTTCAAATATAAAATCATAATTTATTACCATTAAGGATCAATTAATTAATTGATTGCGTCAACTTTGGAGTTCATTGCTTTTCTTACAACAGCTTTGAATTATGATACAGGAAAGTTATAGTTGAAAAAGTAAATCTTTCGAAAATTATAAAAATACATAAAAAATGGAAACTTAATATGTTAATAAACACTTGTGATGGAATCAAGGCATTATAAGCTGAAGTAGATTTGCGCTAAACATCATTTTATCTACGCTTTCGAGATAAGGTAGAATGGCAAAAAAGCCTGGCACACACACACACACACACACACACATCCGGTAAATGGCTTAGAACTTCATACTAGATATTATATATTCCATTTGAAATATATTGAAAAAAAACCTATTTTTTGGTCCTGGATATTGTCACCACTGTGAGGAAACATTAGAGCACACAATTTCCTAACACTTTTGTTATAAACAAATTTTTCTCATATTAATAGTTTACGAGTTATGGCAGAGAAAATCGGAGCACTTTTTTGCAATTTGCAAAAAATGTCAAATTTTACCTTGAAATCTGAAAGATTGTTTATTTTTACCGTCATTATATTACTATTATATCATTATATATTTTCAAGTAATATAATATATCATTAATTTATCATATGATATATACGTACATACACTCACACACGTACATGTGCAAGAATCTAAGAATTTATCGATATGTATGGAATATTCTCTACTTTACTCGTTTCCGCATCATCCATGAGGTAGAGTAAGTGATGCGTTTTTTTAACGTGGTATCCCCAGTAGGCCTAATCCAAAATGTTTCCGTTTTAGAAAAGCATCAAAAGATGTTCCGTTTCAGTGTTTAAACTTTTGGTTTTAGTCTTTTCGAGCACCTGGGTGTGATCCAAGAACAAGCACTTGAAATCTTTAAAGACCCTAATGCAGATCCTGAACTTGTGACTATATCAGAAGAATGTTTCATCCTTGCACTCTATGGATCTTCTCTAGAAAATGACACGCTGAGCTCTCTTCGTTATCTTTA
>CAJFCP010025426.1:6494-25197 GCA_904066005.1 Synergus itoensis
AAAGTACAGGTCAGACAAAACTACCGTTCCACTGTTCCGATTTTTACAAAATTTTAGTAGAATACTTCTGGATATGTATACTTTAGAAAAATGTAATAAAAAAATTGATTTTTTGAAAATTCTAATTAGGGTAGACCTCTTAAGTAGGAGGTACCGAGACGAAAGAGAAAGTCTACGTTTTCGTTGTGCTCAAAAGTGGTGGTGCGAAACCGACCCGCTAATTCTTTGCAGCGAGTCGCGAAGAAAAAGTAAAATTTTGAATTATCATTCTAATTTGTAAGTGAAACCCCACGATTTAGAATGAACTAAAATAATTTGTGAATTTATTTATACAAATTTGAAGGGTTTTTTTAGAAAATAAAAATGAATTAATAAAATCGTGAATAGAAATTTCAATCGCTATCGTTTGAGTGATAAGTCGAAACAGTCTTCGCATGCGAAGTTTTTCGGAGGAAAAATTTTAATTTTTGAAATTTTGAATTATCATCCCATTTCTAGGAAAAAGATGTGTGATTACCGTCAGAAATGGTTTTTGATCACTTTTTGCCCCTTAAAAACACATTATAAACAATTAAGGTGTAAAAAAAAGGGGGTCGGTTTCGGACCATCCCTATTTTTTACATAACGGCATGCCGTTCAAAAATAGAAATGGATGCGATCTAATTTTAATATCGTGGGTTAAAGCCAAGGTCATAAAAGTTCAAAATAAGTTACCTTTAGATTTTCCTGCAAACCAATAAATAAATTCTGTGCAGCTCAAAAATTAATTTTATAGTTGTCAAAACACATTATGTCAGGAAAATAACCTTAAAACAATATGAGGATTGAGGGTGGGTCTATGTTCAAATTGCTTGTATTATGACATCGGTCCATACTTACTGGCTCCTCAACCGGCAGCGCCATTTCTAAGAAAAAGATAGAATTTGGGGTCAATATGGTATGACCAGTCGATACGGGACCACTCTTCCCTATGTAATTTTTAAATTTATTATTTTTGAGTTTCTTGAGTTCCGGTCAATGATTTCCCTAACATGAATATTATTATGTATATTTTATTAAGGCTTTTTATATCCTAATTAATTTTTTGTATTCTATGGATTAGGAATAACTAGCAAATTGGAACATTTCAAAGAATCGGGTGTGGGAGCAATTTGGTTGTCGCCTATTTACAAGAGCCCGATGGTAGACTTTGGATACGACATTTCGGACTTCAGAGATATAGATCCAAGGTTTGGAACTTTGAAAGATTTCTCTGAATTAAAAAAGAAAGCAGAAGAATTGGATATTAAGGTGACCGAAATTATTTAAATTACCACTTTTATTATGCCTCTTTATTTGAATCTTAAGATAAATAACATTTCAAATATATTTCATCATAATTACTACGCTAATATTAAGAAATCTTTTTGTTTTCCTATTTTATATTTACTTATCCTCTGTTTCATTTTATGAGTGTCAATTCTCTCTTTCTATCTTTTGCACATTGAAGCTTATATGTTCAGCTCTATTATTGCGTTTCTTTGTATTGAATTTTTTTTTCAATGTGCCTTTTTCTTAGTACATAATTGTGTCAGTTTTACATTTATGCTTCGTCAATTTTGTAATGTTATATAGCTTCTATAGTTTAATTTTATAAATTAATTTTAAAAGGTTTTAATTATTTTGCTTCCTCACACAGGAAGCTTTGTAGTGGTGACAAAATCCAGTTTCCAAAAAAAGGTTTTTTATACATATTTCAAGGGGAATATATCTAATATGATGTTCTGAAAAATTTTCCGGATGTGTGTGTGTGTGTGTGTGTATGTCATGCTTTTAACGATCCTGCAATATCTGGAAAACGTGCACAGATAAATTGATGAAATATGGCACACTTATCACATTCTATACCTAGTTCAATTTCTTTCATGGGTTTAACAAAATACTTAATTTTGCAAGTTTTATGTACTTTTATAATTTTAGTGAAATTAACTTTTCGACTATAACTTCTCAAATAAAATCAAAATTCAAAGCAGACGTCACAAGAAAAAAGATTCCTTATGTCGAGACGAATCGATTGACCAATAAGTTTAATAAATTCCATTGTAAAATAAGAAAGTTATGGTTATTTATAATTTTGAAAAATTAATTTTTCGCTATATGTTCTCAAATAATCAAAATTTTGAGCAATTCTTTGTATCGAGGTGAATCGATTGACCTATATGATTAATGCATTTCATTGAGAAATAAGAAAGTTATGGTTAATTGTAATTTTTAAAAATTAATTTTTCGAATATAAGTTCTCAAAAAATAAAAATTTAAAGCTGATTTAAGGAAAATAAACTTTTTTTTGTGTTGACATGAATCAGGTGACCTAATATTAATACATTTGATTAATTAATTAATGCTTTATCTATGAGGAAGAAAAGTACTCATTAAATGAGCACAAAAGTTGATACAACTTCACAGCTGGTTTAAAAGATTTTGTGGAATTTTAAAGAATTTTAAATGTTGTACAATTTCAAGAAATTTCGAGAAGTTTCTAGAAATTTTCAAAGATTTTCTGTCAATTTAGGGAATTTTACAGTTAATCGTGGAACTTTAAGGAATATCATGAGATTTTCACGAATATGAAGTTATTTTAAGAGATTTAAGAATTTCTTGAGAAATTTTAAGGGATTTTGATTAACTTTAAAGTTCATGCGGTAGTTTTTTTTTAGAAATCCAAACCACAATTAAAGATCCATACTAGAGTAAACGTAGTTAATTTTGAAAACAATATAATAATAATTTTTTTTTATAACATAAAATAGATGTAGTAGGTACTAATTTAGTTTACAAAATATATGTAGAGGAAAATTTTTTATAAATATATATTATTTTAGGAAAATTGGTTGAGTTCTTAAAATTCATACCATGTAACTGTTATTCATATAAAACTGAAATTTTGAAAATAAAATTTTAATTTTGTCTGATAGGAAAAAAAATAAATAATATATCATAAAATATAAGTAATAGTGAAATATACAATTTTTTCGAGTTATAAAAAAAACAGTAGGTAATTATAGTCTTCTAAAAATTTACTATTATACTTTTATAGTTGTATGGATGTTTGAGCGAGGTTACGCCTTTAAAAAGAAATTAACAAGTTTACAGTTTTATAATAATGTTTAAAATAAACAATTAAATAATTTATTACTACTAATCAATTAATTTCATAATTAATTAGACGGTTATTTCAAATAATACTGTACACAACTATAAATGCGGCACTTTTATTTAGGAAACAAAAATCACAATTAAACATCAATACAACTGTAAACGTACTTAATTTTGAAATAATCTAACAACTACTATATTTTATAACCCAAAACATATGACCTATTATTATGTTTATAAAAACATAATGTGACATAATGTGACCTATGTGCTCATGGAATGAGGTACGTCATTTCCAGAGTAGTTTTTCGTGCTGAATCCGAATCTGGCCCCTATTTTCTCCAGCACGTCAGGTTTTCGAGATTTTTTTAATCAAAATTTTTTTTGAAAAATCACAAATCATGAGATAAAAGGTTGTAAAAAATTTTTTCAATTAAAAGCAATATATGATTTCAATGCGTTTTTTAATGCCGAATCCAACGGTGGGCTTGTTTTTTTTTATATCTCGTACGGTTGCCGAGATAATCGGAAAAAACTGAGAAAAAACGCGAAAAAAAGTGGTTTTATAAAAAACTAAATATCCTGCTTAAAAATTTTTTTTTGGAGTGTTCTTGGTGCCATTCTCTTTGTTTTTTAAATACAAAGAAACTAAAAAAAAATTCAGGGTTCAGGCTATTACCGTTCAAAAGATACTCCGCAGAGAACTTGTCTCTTTCTACAGAGTTGCCAGTTTATGACGGCTTACACGTACTTGAAGCGAATCATTGTACTGTGTCTAGTATTTTATTGCATCAAAATCTTCAATATCTGCAAATTTCACAATATTCAAAAAGTTTTTTTATTTTCTCAGTGTTAACAGTATTCACAGCTTCGAATTCTTGAGCAGGTTTTAATCACGTAGGCGTCACACGGGCGCTGTACACGTGATACAAACAATTGGTCGGGGGAAAGTGTACATGGCGCATGCACAACTCCCCTCTACCTCGACAGCACTAAGCTCTCCTGTGTATCGTGTTCCGTGCTGTTTTCATTTCATGCTAGACCTCTGCGGAGTGACATGTATGATACCTATACTCTAGGACTTGAAGTCGTTCCCATTGATTAGCGCTAATTTTGAGTTATCATTCGACATTCACTCTGCATCAAATGCAAAATGATTTGCAATTTGCTTAAAAATGGTGTAAAATTCTCTCATTATAATGAGAAATTTTTACATCATTTTTCACCAAATTTTTTTCCTTGAATCTAGAGCCCAATATTTCAGCCAGGGGGGGCATGGCTTCTTGCCCCCCCCAAAAAAAAGCCCAGATTTGAAATTTTCACGCAGCTTATAAATACAAGAACTTGGTGGAGGGGGAAGGGTAATTATTTCGTGCCCCCCCCAAAGCCTTTGTGTGGATCCGCCCCTGAGTCGACCAGAAATTTTCCACAATTATTCGACCAAAAAGAATTAAATGATTTGATAAGAGACCTAAATTTATCTAAAAATGAGGCTGAAATCTTGGGCTCTAGACTCAAAGAAAAAAATTTGCTTAAAAATGATGTATAAATCTCTCATTATAATGAGAGATTTTTACATCATTTTTAAGCAAATTGCAAATCATTTTGCAATTGTTGCAGAGTGAATGTCGAATGATAGCTCAAAATTAGCGCTAATCAATGGGAACGACTTCTAGTCCTAGAGTATAGATATCATACATGTCACTCCGCAGAGGTCTAGCATGAAATGAAAACAGCACGGAACACGATAAGCAGGAGAGCTTAGTGCTGTCGAGGTAGAGGGGAGTTGCGCATGCGCCATGTACACTTTCCCCCGACCAATTATTTGTATCACGTGTATAGCGCCCGTGTGACGCCTGTGTGATTAAAACCTGCTCAAGAATTCGAAGCTGTGAATACTGTTAACACTGAGAAAATAAAAAACTTTTTGAATATTGTGAAATTTGCGGATATTGAAGATTTTGATGCAATAAAATACTAGACACAGTACAATGATTCGCTTCAAGTACGAGTAAGCCGTCATAAACTGGCAACTCTGTAGAAAGAGACAACTTCTCTGCGGAGTATCTTTTGAACGGTAATAGCCTGAACCCTGAATTTTTTTTTAGTTTCTTTGTATTTAAAAAACAAAGAGAATGGCACCAAGAACACTCCAAAAAAAAATTTTTAAGCAGGATATTTAGTTTTTTATAAAACCACTTTTTTTCGCGTTTTTTCTCAGTTTTTTCCGATTATCTCGGCAACCGTACGAGATATCAAAAAAAACAAGCCCACCGTTGGATTCGGCATTAAAAAACGCATTGAAATCATATATTGCTTTTAATTGAAAAAATTTTTTACAACCTTTTATCTCATAATTTGTGATTTTTCAAAAAAAATTTTGATTAAATAAATCTCGAAAACCTGACGTGATGGAGAGAAATAGAAACTAGATTCGGATTCAGCATAAAAAACTACTCTGGAAATGACATATCTCATTCCATAAGCACATAGGTCACATTTTGTTTACCAGTGTTATTTAATTTATAAAATAAACGGAAACATTTTTTGTAAACATAATAATAGTTCAAAGACTTCAGTGTTCACGATCTTTGTAAAAAAACCGAATCATTTATTAATAAAAACGTGCTAATGGCTACTCATTAATAAATGATTAAGAAAGATCGATTCAATAGCATTTTTGAAAAATGTATATTTGCTTTTTACGTTATTTTATAATAATGGATGAGTTACATATAACTGATTTAAATAATAAAAGCTTATTTATCACTGAATTGAGTACTTCATGTGTATTTTATCAATAGGTTATTCTCGATTTGGTTCCAAATCATACATCTGACAAACATGAATGGTTCCAAAAAAGTATAAACGAGTCAAAGTATAAAGATTACTATATATGGAGAAAAGGTAAAGACCCTACCGATACAGAAAGCACACCGAACAACTGGATAAGTGTATTTAGTGGTCCAGCGTGGAAGTATCGTGAAGAAAGAAAAATGTGGTATTTCCATCAGTTTGAATACAGGCAACCAGATTTAAATTATGCTAATGAAGATGTTCGGAAAGAAATGGAAGTAAGTTGAACAACCATGTAAAACAAAAAGAATTATGATAAAATTATAATTATGATTTCCACAATTTTTTAAAAAAATCCAAAAAAAAGAACTAGCAAATACCAGATTCAATATTTCAAAAGATTTCGAGAGATTTCAAGAAAGTTTTATAAGACTTCACAAACATTTAAGGGGGAGGGGAAGGTTAATTCGGTGAAAAAAATGCATGCTTTTAGTAATTTTTTTGGCGATACGGGTATTTCTAGTTTATTTTGACAATGTCTAACTTATAATACAACTTTTGAACTATATTCCTGTAAATTTACATTGAAAAATATTAAAAATTGAGCGAGGAACATCGAATCTCCGGAGGCGCCTCGGAAAAAAGGTGTTTTGCGGTGGACATCATAACCCGCGAGAGAATCATCGGAAAAAAAAAATTCAAAATGGGTTTTATAAACGAGATGTTTCTTGAGGTTATGCTAGGAATATTTTTTTTCGATTTTTGAATTTTCGGTAGTATTTTGAAGCCGAAAACACGATTTTCGCTAAAAAAATCGATTAATTTGTTATTGTAAAATTAATGATTATTTAAAAAAACTAAAAATGCTACAGCGTTACCTGGGGAATTATGTGAAGAACAACTGTGCGAAATTTCAAAACGATCGGCCACAGTGGGTGAAAACTGACATAGGAAATTCCGGGATAGCATTTATACCGGAAGAAAATGCGTTTTATAGCTTAGAGGGCGCTGATTTCGTGGTCAATATGATACACTGAGAAAAAAGATTTAGTTATTACAACAAAAACGTTTTGTTGAACAGTTTTTGTTGCCTTAACAAAATTTTGGTTGTTAACACAAAATTATTTTGTTGAGCCAACAAAATATTCTGTTGGTAACACAAAATTTGTTTGTTGAGTCTGTTTTTGTTGACCTAAACAAAGTTTTGTTGAGCCAACAAAACTATTTGGTTAGTCCAATTAGATACGAGACCACGCATGCGTATCAGAAACGCGAACTCGTTCATATGCTTAATATGGCGGATGACTGCGGATGACGTTGTTCTGTGCGCTTTGGTGTTTTTCTTTCGATGTGTTTCGTTCTTTGAATTGTAATTATGTATTGAAATAAAAATAATGGCAGATAAAGAAGTGAGAAAAATTCTACAAGGCTGGGGCTTAAAATGCCTAATCGACACCTTCAAAAGTAAGTATATGTCAAGCAATTTAAAATTTTAACCTATAAATTCGTTATTATTCATTCACTGAAAAAATGATGTGAAAACCTCATATATTCTTTCAGATTCAGAAGGAGAGTCGTTTGTAAACTGGGATTACTAATATATATAATAAATGTTTAGGTACTCTCACCACGTTCTCAATGTCATGAGCTTTAAAAATAAATGTTTATCTGTGTTCTACATATTTTATAATTTTTATTTCATACCTTTGAATCAGATAAAATTACTTTTTAAATCAGATCAAAATACTTATTATATATTTTCAAATCCCGGAATCATTCATAAGAAATAACTGATTTGCAAGAAAAATTTATTCACTAATTCATTCCGATGTTACTTATGAATTAGTATAAATGACTTTCTCATACAAATCGGTTCTTTCTTATATTTAATTTGGGTTTTGAGAATATAAAAAGTATTTTTTCATCTGAATAATATATATACATATATGGTATACCAACAAAATTATTTTTTTAGGCTAACCAACGAATTTTGTTGAGTCAACAAAATAGTTTTGTTAGGCCAACAAAACAGTTTTGTTGAGCCAACAAAACAGCTCAACAAAAAAATTTTGTTGGCTCAACAAAACAGTTTGGTTGCACAAATAACAACAAAATTATTTTGTTGAGCCAACAAAATTTTTGTTGGTCAAACCAAACTTTTTTCTCAGTGTAGATCCCCACATCACCCTACATCACAGTTATGTGTGTCGTGTCTTTACACAATCATTTGAGTCGCACACAGTCGCACGTGAAAATAGTAACGGACACCGCGTGTAGTGATGCAATATCGAAATCGAAATATCGGAAATATCGATATTTTGACTTCGATATTCGATATTTTAATATCGATATTAGATTATCGATATATCAATCATACGTATCGATATTGATGTCCGATTATCGATATCAACTATTTTTCATTCTTTGAATTGTTTCCAATATGATGTTTTGTGCGTTTTAAAGTTTTCTAAAATTTCCCAAAGTTTCAGAAAAAAATACTTACATTTAAACTTTATATTTTACAGTTTTACACGTACGCTGGACGCTGGTGTTTTTTTTAGCTGAATACACTCGAGTCTCCCAAATGTTAATTTCCCAAATCTCAAGGTCTCCCAAATTTCAAGACATGTTTCTCAAATGTCAATTTCCTCTTTCTCAAATCACACTTGTAACCACTGCGCACGCGTTGCGTTCGGCATCTGATTGGTTGCTATTCGCGCGTAATTTAAAAAGCTAAAAAATATTATATTATACACAATACGCATGCGCAATTGATGTGACTATAGAGACAGTGCTCTCAAACGGGGCACCCTGCGCGCACATAATTTTGGCTTACCGCTGGAAAAATTCTCCCATTGGTCCAAACTTTACGCGCGCGATTCAAACTCGTAAGTTTGGACCAATGGGAGAATTTTTCCAGCGGTAAGCCAAAATGATGCGCGCGCAGGTGCCCCGTTTGAGAGCACTGTATAGAGATAAAGAATGTCTTGACATTTGGGAGAACTTCCGGCCAAATATGTCTTGACATTTGAGAGACTCGAGTGTTAAAACGATAATATATATTATTAATAATACTATATTATTAATTAATTATTATATTTATATAAATAAATTCTTTTAAAAATTTCTGTTACTTAATTGTTTATTGAAAAATATTAATTAGCAGTTATTAGCAAAATATTTTCAAGTCGATATATTGTTGATATCGATATTTTAATGTTAGAAATATCGATATCGAAAATATAGATATTTTCATTTCGATATTGCATCACTAACCGTGTGCAGACGACAAAATAAAAAACATTATTTTTTGTACTAATTTTTTGTATTTTGTGTAGTGATATGGTGAATTTGTGATTCGTGAGAAATAAAATTGTTGTTTGTTATTTGTACCACTATATTTGTATCTATTTATAGGTACATATAATATAAATAAAAAAATCTTTTGAGGAAAATCTGTGCCACTCAAAATAACCTTTACCACTACTCGTTTTTCTATAACTAAATTTATTATACAAAGTAGGGTAAGAGGTACATTTATTGGCAATATCCGTTATTATTGGTATAATTATATCAATAATAACTGATAAACAGGAAATTTTCGGGTAAGAAACTATATGCGGTTGTTAAAAAATATTTAATTAGTCAGTTGCTGCATATTAGAGTGGACCGAAAATACATTTTTAAAAAATTTGTATTTTTGAACCAACTTAGTGTATATGTAATTCCATATATTTTTAACAACTCAATTTCTTACTCAAATATTATTAAAATATCAATAAATGTATTTCTTAATCTAAATTACAATAACAATAATTTTAGCGTATTTAAATTTTCCCGGAATACGTCGCCAAATTGAATTTTAGTTCTAAAAAAATGTTTCATAGCTTAGAGGTCGCTAAAATAGGGCTCCACAATTTAACCCAGAGATTGCACCCACTGATCGGCCAAGTAGATTTTGAGTTAAGCTGTCCACTGACTTCAAAAATGACAAGTTTCAGGAAAATGCGCCAGGTAAGCGCGCCGCACTGCTCTCAAGCAGGTATACGAAACCGAGGTGGAGCAACTGACTATATTTCCGTCATTTTTGTTCCGATTGATCTGAAATTTTCACACAACAATATTGAAATGTTGTACTTTAAAATAAAAAAATAAAACGCCAAAATTTTTATTAGGTTTGTACACTCTCAGTCGCAAAACTAACAAACCTATAATATACGTATACATCACATACTATAGTTAAGCGATGAGCGTGGCAACACAGCACTCAGCTGATTCTAGAGTCTGCAACAAACTATAGTCAAACTATAGTTTACTATAGGTCTATACTCTACACACGAGGATCTGACCAGCGCTTAATCAGCAAGCCAAACAGTGTTGCCAAATGGTCAGTATTTCCTTGCGCTCTATTTCTTGCGTGAATGAAAATACACTATTCTCTCATGATAGGGACGGTTTCGGTTGGTCGCGCCCTAACACAGGAGAATTGGAAGCGTAGTCAAGTCAGGGACATACCTGACATAAAAATCATGGTTTTTCGAGTTTATCTCAATTAATATGCAAAATTAAAAAAAAAAATGTATCAAACAAAAGATGTAGACCTCATCGAAATACACATTTTTTGTTTTAAACATTTTTTTCTGCGAAGGATAGTTTCCGAGAAAATCAATGATACAAAGATTTCCATCGTATCTCCATTGGTTTCGGTTTGTTACCTACTTACCATTCCCTTTTCGATTCCAATTGCCATTTCCCTTTAACATTCCCTCTGCCATTTCCTTTGTCATTTCCCTTTACCATTCCCTTTGTCATTTCCCCTTACCATTTCCTTTGCCATTCCTTTTGCCATTTCCCTTTGCAATCTCGCGTGTACTACCTTAAAAAGATTTCATAGATTATACAATCCATATTTTTTATATGGAGAAAATATTTACTGCAAAAGATATAAAGAAAATTTTAAAAGATTTCAAATGATTTCAAAGAATGGTGGGCCGAAAATAACAAAAAAAGCTGGAAAGTTAAAATGGTCTATTATAAAAAATTTTAAAATTGTAAATAAAATTGTGGGATGTAGACGGTCACAATTTTGTTTATACTATGTTATTTCATTATTTTATAAACATATTTAATGTATTACGTAATCCGTACATAGGACGTTATTAAGTTCTGGTTGGAACAAGGAGTTGATGGATTCCGAGTAGATGCTGTACCGCATCTTTATGAGCGCGACGATCTTAAAGACGAACCTCTTTCAAATGCAACAGGTGCAACGGACAGAGATTATACTTATTTGAACCACATATACACGAAAGATGACCAGCGTACTTACGAGCTTACTAAAAGTTGGAAGAAACTGTTGGATGACTGGGCAAATGATAGGAACGAAACAGAAAAGGTAATAATTACACATGCTAGAATTAAAAAAAAATATATATATGGGGTAAAATTTCTCAAGTGTCCCCGCCTAAAATTTTTTGTCGCCTATCTTATTCAAACTCCGCCAGATTGTAGTACTAGTAGACCCCTTTAAATTCTGTAAAGGGGGCGCACCTAGTACAACGGGTTATCAAGATATAGGAGCCCGAATTTTCGATATTTACCCTGACCGCAATAAAAATAATAACTATTCAATAAAAAAAATTATTTCACCTTGATTTTACATTTTTAAAAACGTTTTTAAGTTTTTCTCCCAATGCGGCATTTTTTATATTTTTTTAATTAGGCTAGAAAGAAAGCTTGACTCTTTCTCGTGAAAAAAATACCAGAACGAATATGGGATGGAAACTATTGGTGGAGTTATATTAGTTTGTACGAGCGCGGATGCCCCGCGCCAACTAGCCACAGCGCGCAAAAACCAACAGATTCCGTCTGAAGTTATAATTTTCACCTAATTCGCATTTGTTTTGTATGTCTAGTCATAATAAACAATTATAAGTGAATTTTTTGATATTCTAAGCTAAGAACATACGAGTAGTTGCGCTGTGGCTAGTTGGCGCGGGGCATCCGCGCTCGTACAACCTCATATAACTCCACCAATAGTTTCCATCCCATATTCGTTTTGGTATATTTTTAACGAGAAAAAGTCAAGCTTTCTTTCTAGCCTAAATAAAAAAATATAAAAAATGCCGCATTGGGAGAAAAACTCAAAAACGTTTTTAAAGATGTAAAATCAAGGTGAAATAATGTTTTTATTGAATTGTTATTATTTTATTGCAAACCTCGTTAAATTACCTTTCCAAAACCCTCATAGAAAAGTTAAATTGAATAACTGTATCAGGAGTTATGTACAATTGAACGTGAGCGGTCGGGGTAAATATTGAAAATTCGGGCTACTGTATCTTGACAACCCATTGTACTAGGTGCGCCCCCTTTAAAGAATTTAAAGAGGTCCACTAGCACTACAATCTGGCGGAGTTTGAATAAGATAGGCGACAAAAATTTTAGGCGGGGACACTTGAGAAATTTTATCCCATATATATTATATATTATGCACCAGGAGGGTGAAGTTGGATCTTTTAGTGTGTATATTACTTTTGTTGATTTAACACGCTGCATTACTACGTCAATCTGCTGTAGTATCTATGAAATGATTTTTCTCTCGTTGATATATTATCACTTTTAAGATTGTCCTCAATCTCTTCAAGATCTGCTTCAGGAAACAATTTTCAAAAAAGTCTGTCTTTTGCCTTTAATTTTAAAACTAAAAAAGCTACAATTTTTTTTCCATAATAAAAAAGATGCACAATAAAATTTCATATATAGATACACCCTTCAAAAATTAAAATTCGAAAATTTTATTAAAACTTGGTCTGGGCCGCCCGGCACCGGTGAGAAAACCAGCCACCAAAGGTGGTAAGAGAGGGGGAAGGCAAAATACTCATTTACTCACGCTTGGACATCACTGATTTAGAATTATACTGAAGTTTCGTAAGTTGGACACTCTCGGGGGTAATTGTCCAACTAGCGTGAGCGATTAAAATAGGACGAGCGAGCACTCTTATGTCAACACTCAGGACCGTATATATGTAGACTCTGAACCCGTGCTTAAGATTCGTTCATTTCAATACTACGCAGTACGGCACTGACTTCGAGCCTCGAGGTCACTTCGAGCGCCGGCACTTCAGTGTTGGCTGTCAAGGGACGCTCGGGGGGACGCAGAATCAGCCAAGCGTGAAAATGTCCAACGATCGAATGTCCAACCAGTGAAAGTTTAGTTTAATAGAGCCGGATTAAATATACATACCATTGCAAACTTATTTGGCTAATAATTTTACCACAAGTAAATTTTTTAAACATTAAACCCTAGGGAGTAAAAAGTGAAAGCAATGTTATAATTTATAATACAAGTTATAATTTATAAAACGTCTACTTTCTACTTCCTAGGGGCTAATATAAGAATAATTTGTATTAGAAAATTTATTTTAATTTTAGATTTCAAAACGTTAATAATTTAAACTTTTTTAATTTATAAAATTTCGCAACTTAAAATTCGGTATTTTGTTTTAATTTCTGTTCAATTTTAATTGTCGAACTAATTTTAAGGTGCAATCATTTAGAATAACATGTTGGTTGATTTTCAAATTTAGGTCATGATGACAGAGGCTTACACATCTCTAGAAAATACAGTTAAGTTTTATAAATACGGAGCTGATGTACCCTTCAACTTCAAATTTATTACCGATGTCACAGTAACTTCAAAGCCATCTGAATTCAAGAAGCTTATTGATACCTGGATGAAGGAAGTGCCTGAAAATTGCTCTGCTAACTGGGTGGTATGTATTGTATTTGGTGTATTTACAGATGGGTCATTCAATCCAAAAGTTACAGTCGAAAATTTTTTTCACGCGAAATGTTTTTTTTTGTATGTTTTTTGATGGAAAATATGGGACACGTATTTTTTATTTCGACACGATATGCAAACTTTTCAAATTACAAGTGTTTAAACATCTGAAGTGGAAAAAATTGAGTATTTTTAAAAAATTTCCAGTTCGTAAACATTTTCTTATAAAACAAAGAAATTTGCAAGTAAATTCAAGGATTACATACACTTCGCATTATACCGATGATTCGTTGTTTTGATATAATTAATATGCAATTGTTTTAAATAAATTGTATTTACAGATATTTTGAACTCTTAAGAATCGTTCGTTTAAGGATGAAAATATTCTTTATAATTTTGAGAATATTTACCAAAAAGGCCGTAGCCGGATAAGCATGGTCCAACTGTCCCCGCATGGATTTGGTTCATATTTATGTAGAGTTCCTCTCAATATGAAACCAGTTTACCCCAAGTGCCAAGTTAAAACAAAATTTTTACAAAAGTTATAAACAAAGTTTGAAAAATTAAAAAAATCAATTTTCTTAAAATTGGCTTAACCAATTTTGATGGTTCAAATATATATTATATAGGATACAAAGACAATTTAAAAAAAAAATTGACACCCAATTCCTTTCAGGAGAAGGGGGTGAAAAAAATTATTGTAATATTGTAATAATTCTTTTTTAATGTTCCTTTTATTGCAACACCGCCAGTTTTTTTCCATAATTTACTTATATCCAAAGTAACAACATATATTTTTTAGGATAAAATCAAAAGGGTACTTCATAGTTAAAAAAAAATAAAAGTTAATTTTTGTCCCCTAATTTGTATGTAATTCTATGGGATTCAGGGGCCAACTTAATTTTTAGCTTGAGACTTAATAAATAAATGTCATTTGAATAATGTACGTTACACTATTACGCTACAAAATTAATCTTCCTCACTGTCTTCCTCTAACATAGGATTCATACTGTTTTCTGTAAATAGTTTGCTGAGAATTTCAGCAGGTCTTACGATTTTCGACAAGTATCTTGCATGTGATAAGTAATATATAATGGCTGCTATATGGGAACAGGAGCCAACTGTTCGTCGACCATTGGCGCAGTCACAAGCATACCTTTTAATTCCTGCAACACCCACACTGTGTGGTTTATAATCAACGAAACATCTACATACTTTCCGACTAATGTGTCTTGACTGTACCTGGACCTTTAGAATGTTTGCCTGCTCTTTCACAAATTGCAAACTGAAAGACACATTATCGTTCATCATTTCGGCCAAATACGAAACTGCTTGTGAGAGTTGATAGGAACCCGTAAATAAGAGTTTTAGGTCTTTCTCCGTCAACTCTGGAAAATCTAAAAGTTCGTTTGAAGAAACACTTTGAAACATAAGCTTTTTACGAAGCCAGCCTTTTTCCTCGACTTCGTTCTCCATATCTAAATGTTGTTTCATTCTCGTTACAATTTCTTCTGAAAGTTGGACAACTGTTTGAAATGCTTTTCCAAATTGATTGTGCAGAAATGCTGCAATTTTAAAATACAATCCAACCTTCAGAAGCAATTTATTATCAATTACATGAGCTAGTAATCGATATTTTTGTTTAATTATTCCATGGACAGATTCCACTGCCCATCGAATTTTTATGACGAAATGTGACTGGTTTGATTCTTTAGTTGTCAACTGATTCCGCTTGCCCTTTAAAGATGGGATCAGTACGATAAAGCCCTTTGATTCCAGTGCGTCTTTTGCATCTCGAAAACCATCCGGATTTTCAATCAGATTTTTTATAATTTCAGCGTCATTCTGATTTGCGTAAAATGATCCTGCCATATCTAGTACTCGTCCGGTTGTTGTACAGGTAGTAAAAAGCTTACATAAGTGAACCATTTTTTGGCCTGAGAACGATTTTCGCTGGTACTCATTATTACTGCTTTTCTGATGGCGAGCATATGTACCCTCACAAATTAACATTAGCTCGTCATCAGAATTAAATAACATTTTGGAGACATCAGTAGTGTGAAAATCTATTAAGTCACGTCTAGAAATATCATTTAATCCAAATCGTGAGGGTAAAACATCTTTTTCAAAAGAGTTCATGATAGATGCGGAATACTCTTAAACAAGTTGCGCTCGTTCTAATTGCAAAATTGCAGCAACCATTTTGTTGGAATTTCCTGATCTTAATTTTAATAGAAACACAACAATAGCTTAGGTTGCATCACGGGTTTCGTTGTTTCTCATTGACGTTAGCATTTCGCGTAATTCGATAATATTTTCCCATGTCAAACCTGTAAAAATATTTATTTTTTCTTTAGATAAAGAAAAGTCTCCAACTTTGTCGAGAATCGTGGGGTCACATTCTGTACTCAAACCTTCAAGTAATTCCGATAGCTCTGAATCTTTCACTTTTGCGAAATTCGAATATACACGTAAAAGACTTAATTCTTCGTCAAAAAACCGATCTTTTATTAAATGTGCTCGACAACAACGGTTATCTTCCGGGATATAAATCCTTTTCTTAATATAAGATTGTACACGCGCCTGTTTGGGAACTACTGTTAAATCTTTTGTTTTATAACAAACACAGCAATATTTGTGCGTTACTACAGTCCTTTGAATTTGAATGTGAATACACTCAACATCTTTATTTACTGTCCTTACTGATTTTATGTTTACCTCGAATTCTGGATCTTTTTCGCTTCATTACGAAGAATCATCGCTCTCTTGAACTGTTCTTTCATTATTAAGAAATCGACTACCATCACTCAACTTTCTGTTTTTGCAAGCAATAATGCGACAGGACCAACATAAAACGCATCATTACATCATTGGGAGTTATGCTTTTACCAAAGCAAAGAGAAAAAGCATTTGCTTCATCTGAAGATTCTACTATATTGTTACATTTACTAACTTTTTAAGTAAATCTGCTGCAAGCAGCAGCAGCACATCTTTCTTTCATCGAACTTAACTATGACATTATGGCATTATATCTTGCAAATGAGTTACGATTGCTGGATGACGACGGCTGCGGGCCCGCTTTCTCACCCTGGGTATCGATTTCGTAACTTCGCTTCGCTCTCACTTCGCTCTCACTTACGCCTCCCTTCAATTTTTTTTCTAAATTCACGTCGGCGTCTTTTAATTTTGACGTTTCAAAATATACCGATGACATTCGAAAACACGTGAATTTAGAAAAAAAATTGAAGGGAGGCGTAAGTGAGAGCGAAGCGAAGTTACGAAATCGATACCCTGATCAGCCGCCGATATTGGGGTTCCGACTACCTGCATCGTAAATACTTTCCTTTTGCCTGTCATGACGGCATAACATTTTTTATCCAGGAACTTTGCCAGGAAAAATCCCGTTGCCCGCCGTCACCACGTGTAGGTGCCCTGTATGCAGACATCATATATGCATGCCACATTAATAGCGTTATTCGTCTGTGATAATGCTGCAATTCCAAGGATCCAAATTGTCTGGCCGTACGGACGGCGACTGGCGGTTTTTAACACACATTCAAACGGATCAAATAATCTAAACTTGTGACTGCGCCAATGGTTGACGAACAGTTGGCTGCTGTTTCCATATTGCAGCCATTATATATTACTTATCACATGCAAGATACTTGTCGAAAATCGTAAGACCTGCTGAAATTCTCAGCAAACTGTTTACAGAAAACAATATGAATCCCGCGATAGAGGAGGATAGTGAGGAAGATTAAGTTTATATTGAGTTTATATTGAGTTTTAAGCTATTTTGAGTTTTAAGCTATATTGAGTTTATATTGAGTTTTAAGCTAAAAATTAAGTTGGCCCCTGAATCCCATAGAATTACTTATAAATTAGGGGATAAAAACTACGTTTTATTTTTCTTTAACTCATTAACGCCCAAAATCCTAGACTTTTTTACTTATTTTTGGTCCTTGTTCCCACAGTGAAAAAGTGAATATATCATGACCAAACCTTGTATACTTAATGTTTTTGGGTCTCCTCTTTCGATTTATGAAGTCCAAATTACATTACCGTGCACCGGAAAACCAATATGGCGGAATTTATGCAAAAAAGTACCGAAAATTTGAGAAAAATTTTTTTTATTCTTTTTTTTTCACATGGATAAAGCATATTGATCTGTTTCAAACTATGGACAAAGGTGAACAAAATAGTTGTAGTTCATAAAAAAAATTTTTTGGTCCAGCTCCTAATGTTTTATCTTTTCCAAAATGGCAGAAAACTATGGAAATTTGGAAAAATGCGCGTTTTTTCATGTGACTTTTAAAATAATTGGATAACACGCGGAATTTTATTGATCAAACTGTCAGAACTTAATTGATAAATTATGTACAGACCTCTTCTAGTATATGTAATGACCTAATTAATGGAGCATTCAATATGGCGCCTGGAGAGCTTGGGAAATACCGAGTTTTTTCAAGATTACACAGGCACACAAAAAAAAAGTGGTCTGAACCAAGAACGAGACCTATGTATTCTTATGTATTTTGACACGCTCATTCCGTATCGGGAGTCCGATTGGCTCCAGAACGTCAAGTTTAAGGGCATTTGAAGGTCAAATCGGCAAAAAAATCGATTGAAAGAAGGTTACTAGCATTTCTATGGTTTTGAGGGCCGCTGAATCCGAATCTGGAATCCGTTTGATTCCGTCATGTCTGGATCAAGGTCAATTCCAGGACAAATTTACATAATGTGAAAAAAGAGAATTTTTGACTGCAGATTCTGAAAGAGCGAGAAATTTTACGTTTAGATATAATATCCGCTATTTTTCTGAAGGTGATCCTCAAGGACATTTCAAGTTCAAGACAGGCAAACAAAAATAAAAACAGTGGTCTGTACCAAGAACGAGACCTATATGGGTGATTCTCCACAAACAGGGCACTTATGATTCCCCGTATATTATCTTTGTGAATATTTATTGAATTGCTTTATAATTTGGTAAAC
>CAJFCP010025426.1:35197-50034 GCA_904066005.1 Synergus itoensis
GGAGTTATGCATAAATTATAATATTCCCGGCGTGAAATTTCAATTTATCTGTCATTATTTCTGGTACAGCCATATTGTCTACACCAATCAGATACCTCGATACATAAGAAACGCCCATTGGTGTAGCCACACAAATTTTAAGGTTCGTTTATGCAATGCCCTTAAGAGCGTTACGAAAATACTCAGATTCTTACAAATAAGAGTCTTTTTTGAACTCTGACGTCATAACGTGCGAACAGAGCCATCATTTGGAATTATACTGAAGTTATACAACGTTATGTCAAAAAGCCTACCATATCGATTGCCTATTGAGGCACGAATCACGCCATTTTTATGATTGTGTTATGAAAAAATATTTTTGTTTAATTTTCTAGTTCTAGACGAGTAGAGTTTCATTAGAAGAATTTAAACTCGAAAGCTTTACCTTTTCTATCACATTTCGATTTTGAAAAATTTAGATCAAATGTGTCGAAAAGAACGTATTAGGCAATCTTGAGAAGAATTAATGCTAAAGGCTTCCAATAAGGCTCAAATTATAGTGTGGCGTTCGCACATTAAAGAAGATTCTAATGATTTCACTTGTGTTTTATCATGCCTATAAACTATAAAGCGGAGCATTTTTATTAAACATGCACTTTTTAAAATACCTTTTAGTCTGTTTCGACAACTACTGAAAACATAGACCCACATCGAAAAATTTTCTCTTATCCCCCTTGATGCGTAATATATTATTTAGTAACCCATCGTGAACGGAAAAGTGATTTTTGGCACTTTTGAACTCAATTTTCTCTAAAACCTGATGAAATAGAAAAAACATTGTTTTTGGATTTGAATTTAGCTACCAAAAATCTATGGGAAATAAGTAATATTCAAGTTCTTTATTTTTCTCTTTATTTAAGGTTGTTAGAATCAAACACTGAATTAAAAATTCAATCTCTCTGTTTTGTTCCAGAAATATTAAACTTTGATATTTTTTCGTTCTCTAGTGGTATTCACTTTTTAAAAAGAAAAGTATGAGTATAATAGAATGTAATACTTTTTACGTGAAATGAAAATTTGGTGTAAAATCTATGTGATACCAGAAAATTTGAATTTTTCATTTTATGCAAAAACTAATCAAAAAAACCTTTTTTAACTCTGTAGGCACTCTTATCTTTCAAAAAATAATATCACCACTGATCTAAAAAATATCCAGTTATAATGTTTATCATGTAACATGAAGAAATTGAATTCTGAGGTTAGAACTTAAACTCAACAGCCTCAACACCCTCAAACGATTTATCAATATTTTTCTTCCCTACTCATAGACGTAGACTTCATATTTATAGGTATATAAAACCTTAAAGTAAAAATTGTTTCAATAAACATACACAGGATTCACAAGCGGAAAACCATGGCTTCCCATTCATCCTAACTACAACGAAATAAACCTTGAGAGAGAGAAACAAACGAAAAATTCTCACTACAAAGTTTATCAAGCTTTGACAAGTTTAAGGAAGACTTCTTCTGCTTTAAAAAATGGCAATCTAACAACTGAGGTGATAAGTGACGATAAAGTTTTACTTGTTCAGCGAAATGACGAAAATGAAACGATATCACTCCTTATAAACTTTTCGGATACAGAAGATTTAACCGTTGATTTAAAACCAAAAGTGATGGATGCTGATAAAAAAAATACCACCTTGCAGCTCACAGGGTCCAATCAACCAAACGCTAATTGGGGGTAATTATGTTTAACATATGAGTAATTATTTTCTTGATATTTATACTTTTCAACTTAATTTCGACAAATTAAAAAAAAATCGTGAATATGTTTAATTAACCTGACAAAATTACATTTATTTACATTTAAATAAAATCTGCCCGCTTCGCGGGCACATTCTCATCACGCGCTTCGCGCTCCGTGTTGCGCGCATTGCGCGCTTATGCCCTGCAGGAAGCTTGCACCTTACAGAACGCTCGTACCTATATGTTTTTTTTTTTAAATTACTTTAAATTTAAATTTAATTAAATTAAATTTAAATGAAATTAAATTAAAGCTTCGAATGTAAAAAAAAAACTAATTTACTTAAGGTTCTATCGACCTTAAGAAGCACATTCTTCATGATTAAATGGAAAACTATTCATCCTATTGAAAAATGGTCAAAAGAGAACTTGTAGATGTATTTAAGACCAATAATTATGTTTCTTATCATTTTCTCTGCATCTCGCGTCATTTGGCTCAAAATTTGAATTTTATATTTTTTAAGGAAATTCAAAAAGTTCTTATGCCTATCCTATAGGGAGTTCAAAAAAAAAACATTTTTCATCTTTAGAATTTTTTTCATATCGTGCGTTTTTTGGCTTTTAAATTGAGTTTTCTTTCATTTTTTTGGATTTTCAAAATGTTACGTCTTTCAATTTTTTTTTTATCCAAAAAAGTTATTAGGAAAAATTGTTCGACTTTTTGAGTACTACGAACATCCGTGCATAGAATTTTTAAATTAAAAAAAAAGTGGAATCAAAAATTTTCAAAATGTTCTAACTTTTTGAATTTTTATCCAAAATGGCTGACCAACGAACTTGACCTTCATTTTAGGACACTCAAAGAGTATACCAAAGGCTAATCCAATCGGTCAATTCTTTCGAAAGTTATCGTGCTCACATCCTAAAAATCTACAGACAGACACACACACAGACAGACAGACACATTCATAAAAACATGTTTATCGGGTTCAGGGGGTCCCAAAACGGGGGGGGGGTCTTTTACAAAAAACTAATACCTTCTCTGATGAGAATGTAAAAAATAACATTAAACACTTTCTGGCCAGTTAGCTGGTATAAAGAGAACATTGTTTGAAAAAATTAATTATTGTAAGAAATGAAAAACAAACTTGAATATCAAACTCTTTTTTACAGTAGGTACATGAATCAGGAAATCCTTTCATTTTTTATGTTTGTAAAAATGCTCAAATGAAAATTTCTTTCTCCTTCTTCTTCTAAAAATTAGGGAAGATTGGGGCTATTCGAGACACTTTTTTATTATTTAATATTACGAATGCACAAAAATGCTTTTTTTAATTATGCACTTATATTAATTATACAATTACAATTTTGGTTAAAAAATTTGGTTGTCTCAAAAAAAGAATTTGATTCCAGTACGGCCACGCTCCTCAATTCTGACCGCGGAACCGAATTCGAGTTCTCCGGTTTCTTATAGCTTTCATTCAAATATTAATTATATACAGTAGCAATTATTTAAAAAATTAAGTACCCATTTCTTATACTATTTTTTTAATTTATAAGAACAATCAGGGAAAATTAAAACTTTTACAATATTTCAGTAAATTAATGTTTTGTCTCTTTTCATTTTTAGTGAGGTGATAGCAAATTTGTCAGGATTGAGTCTGCCAGCCAAATCTGCTATAGTTCTTTCATCTAAACCAAAGACGGAGGATTTTTTCCCGCCTTCCACCAATACGGGAGGAGGATCATCGACAGTAACACCTTTAAACTTAATTTTAATTGTGTGTGTAGTAATAGTATGTCATGTAAAGAATGCATTTTGAAAAGAACTAAAAGGTCACTCCTGAATATTCGCAATACGTATGTTACTTTTTGTCTCACTTGTAATATATATGATAGTTTCTCCGAAAAGTGATTGATTTTATAATTTCTAATTATTAGGTCTTAATTTGATAAATTTAATAATAAAGCAAAATATTATTACAATATTCATACAATTGTTTCTTATAAATCACTATTTTCGGATATTTTCGGACTAAATATGAAAATTGTAACTTGAGTGACTATTATCTTCAGAAACTTGCTTTCCCGGAATTCTCGTTACATAAAGATGTCGTGTGATTACTCGTTTGAGTAATAATAGCAATTATACTCGTGTATAATTACTTTCGTGGTCAGGTGTCCTTTGAGAATTTGAGTCCGTTCTTCAACTATTGTATAAGGATTATTGCTACTTCATATGAATTCTAATAAAATAAATTTTTGATTAAAGAAACGAATTTTAATCAAATTTTTTAAGTAATTAACCTTAACCGATTTTTATTTATTATTTTAAAAATTTTAAAAAAGAGTTAAAAGATGTTTAATGAATTTTGAGTTTGCACTAGACTTTAAGATTTCAAAAGTTCTTTTTATAAATTTCATAGTCTTCTTAACACGCTTTGTGCCTTCTGATCTGTAGCCTGTGTATGTGTGTGTGCCTGTGAGTATATATATATATATATTTAAATATAGTTGAAGCGCAAAGTTACACTATAAACTCGCTCCGAAAATCGAACTCGCGTCATAGACTCGCTATGAAAACTATAGTATTTGACATGTTACGAAGCAAAAAATCACTCTCAGGAATGGCCTACTTTCTCAACTTGTCAAATAAATAGCTATATACATATAGTACAGTGACATCAAATAATGTGTATATGATTATATATGCATATTATTTAGGGGCACACAAAGTGCAACTTTAGAGGTGGGTGGACGAAATGTTCAGTAAAATCTGTTGAAGTTATCTTTAAAGTTTTAATTCAATTAAAATAAAAGATATATTTTCCATCTAGTGCCCTAATAAAAATGTGGAAGACTAGTTACAACCTGATTTGTGTCCTTATATAATTTCAACCCCGGCAGTTTGAGTTTATACCTCCTCGTAAATGTGGATTAGTTCTCAACTGCCCAACATTTTAAGTTATGTCTTTCTATTGGCTTCATATTTTCAGAATTTGATTGCCTACTTGACGGTAGTTTATCCCCCAATTTATAGACTCTTGTTACCATCTCTTTCTAAACTACAGGGGGTGGAAGTTTCACCCTCAGGTCAGTAGCGTTAGTTTCAAACGGCTATACTAAAAATGCGATTTGAATTTTGGACGTGTGCTTTCGAAAGGATTTTTCACGTCCTTTCATTCTATTATATTCATTTTTTATTGTAAAAAAACCAAGCTTTCTTTTAAAATTAGTAAAAAAAGAATAAAAAATGTCCCATTGAGAGAAAAACTTAAATAAAAATTAAATTTAGTAATTTGTCTATGTCTCGGACTTGCTCTAGTAACTAAAATAAGTGGTGTTTCTTTATAAAACTTGGCTAACTTCTTCATTTTAGCACAATGCAATACCTCCATAAGAAGAAATCAAGTCATATAATCGTATGTCTTAGAAAAATGCTCTCAAATACTCGAAAAATACCTTTTTGGGATGTCTCCACATGTGCGGCGCCAAGTTTATAGACGTGTATTTAATACATAGGGAATTATCTTTGAACTTATGATTGATAATTTCACAGTTTGTCTCAATAACTATAAAATTCATGAGAAATATTTAGATTTGTCTGATATATCAGTAGAGGAAAATGTAATTATACACGTGTCTCCCTAAATGTTTTCGATGGCTACGGTATTCAAATATCTCATACTTTTCATCAAGTTCTGATAATTTTTTAGGTCTTATTTTTTCACAATATCTAGAACAAAAGCCACACTACTCATTCGTCGAAACGCCATTACAAAAAATTAAGAAATTTTTTTGCAAGGTGCAAAAATGTTACAGAAAATGTGGCGTATTTTTATTAGTACCAGATACCGTACCTGATAAGAACTTTCATATTTCGTAATAAAAATCAATGAAAAGATGACAATTCCGTGTAGCACATAAAAAATAAGTTTTTATCAGAAGAATTTATTGATTACTTTTGTTTTCAAAGAGTAAAAAGTAATTTTGTATAGTTTTCAGATACCGTAGCCATCGGATAACGTAACTTGCTTTTCGCTGTCAGGGATGAAATGGAACTAATCGAAGCCCTTTTCCAAATAATTTTATTGAAAATGAATTCAAATCGAAAATTAAAATTTTTCTACTTACAATTGCACACAGAAAATAAACCGATTACAATTTAGAATAATAATAATCGTAAAACTAAAAAAAAAATTGTTTCAAATTTGGAAAACAAATTAAAGTTTGGAAAAAATTTGCATTTTTTAAGCAAAACTATTCTTCCTTACCATGTTACGTTTAATGTATTAATATTTTATAGTATTGTTTTACTTTACATACAATCAGAAGAAATCACCCGGAAAATAAAAAATTTGAAACGTTTTTGTGTGCTACAGGTCCTTTAAGTGAGTATTAAGCGTGAATATTTATAGGACGCCTTTCTTTAAGGTCAATAAACCTAAACATTATGAAAAGAAATAAATTTGAAAAAATTTTCCAAAAAAAGTTGCTCTTTTTAAAAGTGCCTTGTTTTTGGAGAATCACTCATATGCGACACACCTGCTCGAGCATTTCTAAAACTCACTATGTGTCATACAGGTTTCAACGCTAGCGAAAGGTGCACAGTACAGGGATTCAAAGAAGGTGGTACGACTGTTTTTCCAAACGCCGATGCAGTTGAAAGAACTGATCAATCATTCAGGACTAGAGAGCAAATCACTCATCATCATGGTGAAACACCATTGTTAAGAATATTTCCCCTGTTGAACATAGTCTCTTACTTTGTATTAGATTTTATGCATTTGTGCTGTTTAGGTGTCATAAAGAGATTTCTCAAAAATTGGCTTCAAAAAGGTCGCAATAAACTAAGTCGACTGAACCGTATTGAGCTTGCTAGGCGCATGAGATTAATAAAACTACAAATACCTTGCGAATTTCAGCGCAAAACGGGATCTGTAAGTTCAGTGGGAAAATGGAAGGCTACACTGTTTATTTTTTTTCTATTATATTGTGGCCCTGTAGTCTTGATAGGAATTCTTAATAAAACTCCGTACAAGCATTTTCTCTTATTCCATGCAGCTTGTCGAATATTATATTCTGAAAGACTGTGCAAAAGATATACAACTAAAGCGAAGCAATATTTAAGATCTTTTTTTATAGCTATGGGAGTTTACTATGGATTAAAATCTCAAGTGTTAAATTCACATCATCTCATTCATTTAGCTGATGATGTAAAAAATATGGGATGTAGTCTAATTAAATACACTGCTTTTCCATTTGAAAACTTTTTAGGAAAGCTAAAAAAATATGTTCGAACGGCTAATAGACCATTAGCACAGCTATGTAGGCGACTTCATGAATTGAAATTGTTAAGTCGACGCAAAGAAGTAAGAATTTCATCCTGAATAGAAGTTTTAAAAGAAAAGCAAGGCCAAGTTACAGAAATAAAATATAAGCAATGTATTATCACGACCAAAGTGCCTAATAATGTTATTTAACAAACAATAACACGATTCTAAAAATAAAATCAATTATTAGGGAGCTCGATGAAAACATCCTAGTTAAAGGAGAAGTTTTAAGGAAGAAGAAACCGATCTTTACCTACCCTTTTAATTCAAAACACTTGAGAATGTGGCAACTGAGAATTGAACCTACAGATAACGAGGAGACTTGCGATATAAAAAATGTTGATTGTAAATTAGTTAAGTTATCGATTAATTTTCAAGAAGCTGCTGAAAAACGAGAATACGTTATACCACTCTTACACCAACTATTGCATATTTTATTTGAGCCGATAGAAATAATAAGACGATCTTTAAGAGTCATTATTTTTTCAAATATAATATTAGAAACAGCTTGCGTTGACCCTTCTCCTTTATTGCGTTATTTTTCTTTGAATTTTGCAATATTTTAAAATTTATTCCTATGAAACTGAAATAAGCATTTTAAATTTAACATAAAAATAGATTATAAAGAAAATAAAAATTTTCTACCTTAGCTGAAATTTTTAAAATAATATAAATTCGTCAGAAGTAGTTTGTGATTAATTAAATTTTAATTAATCAATTAATTTAATTAATTTCATTGAAAGAGAACTTATTAATATTGAGTACATCTATACAAAGTTTAAAAAGAGCGCCATGCGATAGTAGCGCCAACCTGACGTCACTAAATTCAAACCCACAAGATGTCGAGTTGTCGACAATTCTTGTTATCTCGTGACTCTCGTCTCATACTCTCATTTCGTTGTCGCCATTTCGTCTTTAAGATTCCAAACTAACGTAAGAAGTGCGTTGAGACTACACTCGAAGTCTATGATAGCGGTCAGCTCGGTTGGTCGGCCGCTAACGCGAGTGTATTGGAGACGTCAAAAAGTCAGGGACGTATGTACATCCTCACAGATTTGGAGTTTTTCTTCAAATGTGAATCGCTTCCTTTTTGACATTTTTGTAACGCGAAACGAAACACTGACAGCGAATGGGAAACGACTGGAACGTGGAACGAACTGAGCACAATTTTGGAGCAAACTATAGTGGTTGACGTAATTGAAACAAAACTAGCAGTTAACCTCTTAAGGTTCTGCGCACCTTGTTGATGCGGCAGTGCTGAGTTCGTGACGTCACCCTTCCCGCCCCACGGAACCCCTTACCAACTGTATATATTACCGCCAATTCTACGAACCGCTACCATGAGTGTCGCTACCATGAGCTTCGAGTGTATAACTTGTACTTATTTTAGTGTGTACATTCGACGGCTTGTCAATTCGCCGTAATCCTGATTCCGCTGAAGCAATGGCAAATGATATTTGGGCGACTTATTATCATTACAGTTCCATTGATAAACATCCAAAACACGATAAATGCCCCACAAAGAGTCATGGTGCGAGTGGCAGCGAGCTTTCGCAGAGCAGTAGGACGAAAAACGTAGAAAGAAAAAGATGTCTGGGTTCCACCACAGTTACGAGCCTCTTCCGGAATGTGTTTTGATGGCCATTAAACACATCTATGAAGATCTTTCCAAGGATGAACTACTAAAACGATGCGTGGGCGAATTCACGCAAAATAATAACGAAAGTTATAACCAGCTCATCTGGAAAATCAGCCCAAAACATCTTCCTAGAGGTGTTGTACCGGTTGAGATTGATGCTTACTTTTCAGCCTGCATTTTCAACGAAGGAAATGTCGCAATCTTGAAGATTTTCGGAGCATTAGGGATTCCCTGTGGCCCTCAAGTCCATGCATTTATCGAGAAAGCGGACGAGAAGCGTGTGACGCTCGCCAAGCAGCGCGCTCAAGAGGCAACTAGAGAGGAAAGAATAACTCGTAGGCAACATCAAGTCGACGTCCTGGAGACGGCTGCAGATGTGTCCACGATTTTTTAAAAATCATGTCACCTATCGGTCTAATTTTTTTCAGGCTATTTTATAACAATATTATCTCATACTTGGACCAAGGAATTCCCATTTGAAAGAAAAATTTTTTTTGGGACTGAAAAAACTGAATTTTCAGACCCCTAAGAATCGATTTTTTCAGAAAATTCATCACCATTTTTGCAAAAATACATATTTCGACAAATCCTTCGTCCAAGTAGAGTAAAATTATGTAAACTAAAGAAAACTCTTGGTTAGATTGATTGCAGGTGATCCATTTTCGACTTATCATGGACACCGCGAAGGGTGTTTGAAAAAAGGTGTTTTGGCTCAACGGGCGTAGTGCCTACAAATGTCAATATTTTTCATTCAAATTTGGGATAAAGTATCTTCAAACATGTACAAATAGATGCGCAGTGGTTTGTTCTTAAAAAAATTTACCGTCTTTTCCAAAAAAAATCGTGAGATAATCCTTTTTTTCCAATAATAAGTGTATATAACCCTTTAGAAAACCTTACTTTCTGCAATTCCAAAATCATTATTGATCGAGATGAGTAATCTCGAACCCTTGGCCACTTAGCGCGGACATTCTTTGTTGCATATAGTTTGTAAAGAAAAGGGTAGAAAGTGCAACATCGGTCCCCATTACTATTTATGAGCTTCTGCGAAAACAGCCAAGGAGCGAATCTCCTCTTGTTTATTGACAAATATAGATACAGTATTTCCTTATCACTAAAGTTGAAATTCTTCGAAGATGTAATCATATATTAGACGCCATCATGGCAATCAGCGGCTATCATGAAAAAGGGTGAAATTACCCTACCAACGTACCTTCCCCATTATTGAAAACTTGTATAAATACAGAAGCTTCAGCAGTGAAAAGTCAGTCTATACTAATCAGTCTACGAAACTTCGCCGAACAGTCTACTCCGAGCAGCTATTGTCGTCGTGACTCCCGACCTACCATAGGCCCGTCAACCGTTCTAGTTTTTATCGTTAAATAAGTTAGTCTAATCTTCACCTGGTACATTTTCACATCGCGAGTCTAATCGCTACGAAATCTCAGACTTGAACTATCTCGGTCCTCCTAGACTCCTCCTTCTCCTTTTATCGAATATGAGTTGAAATCCAACTATGCGAAATAAGTCCCTAAATCAAATCCTATGAAACCGGATTTTTATTCCTAAGACCGAATGAATTTCTTTTTAAATTTGTACTGTTCTTTTCCCAAGTGTTTTCCTTACACCGAGTGATTAATGGATTAGACTCCGGACCAGAAGACTGCCCGACAACTCTCCTTAGGACAAAACTCCAGAATCTAGATGTAGGCCCATGGATAGAAATATTCAGCCACTACTGAAAACTATCACAACAAATCTTCATACAACACCAACCAAAATTTGGACCCTACGTATTCTTCTAATCAATAACCAGAATCTGGAACCACACAGGCGGAATAGACTTTTGAAAATATTAGGCACGCTGTAAACTTTCCACGCTCACGCCCTCAACAATCTAAGGCAATTCTAGTAAATTGACAATTCTACAAGTCTCACTAATTTTTCTGCAGGTAAACATATTACATTCTATTCACATTTCCCGAATCAAGTAAATAATAAATAAATAATCCATTTCACTTTTCCTTTTCTTATTCAAGCTGCAAGGATTATTGACGAACTCATCATTTTTGTAAATTCATTTCACATTAGGGTAATGAAGGGTAATGAAGGGTAATGAAGGGTACTCTGCACTCTGCAGTAACGATCATTGATGCCTTCGTTCGTAGGCGTGTCATCCCAACCCTGGTTTACATTTGATGGTGCCGTCCCATGTCGGCATCTAACGTCGGCGTAAGGGGCCATCCATAAACCACGTGGACAGTTTTTCACCACTTTTTGACCCCCCCTCCCCTCATTGTGGACAGAATCCCATGTATAATTTTTTGAATATACATGGATCGTGGAATTTTGTCATACCCCCCCTCCCCCCATAACCTGTCCACGTGGTTTATGGATGGCCCCTAAAGCAGAAACTCATGAATCTTATGGAAACCAGGGTTGGGTTGACACGCCTACGAAGGAAAGCATATAACTACTTGTGCCATCGACCTTATGAGCAGTTTAGACCTCCGTCGGTTAGCCGACAGTAAACAGAAAATACATGAGTGTAACAAGGATAGATAATGAAAAATTGGAAAAGAATAACACTATATCTCTTTTAAAATAATGCATTTTCTGCTTGCTGTCGGCTAACCGACAGAGGTATAAAAGAGCCATTAGGTTATCTTGATTACCATGTGGTAAACTTTTCATAGGGACTTAATAGATTTCTGTTTATCAAAAAAGTTTTGTCATTGATTATTTGTTTTTAATGTTTGGAATTTTTTATTTTGTGCTTGTATAGAAACCAAATTTGTCCAGGTGCGCGTAGCTAGATGTTCGAAAATTCTCGGTAATTTATGTTTTGTCCTTTTCTTTCCTATAGCGACGTCTTTTTCTAGACAAAGATGGCGCTATAGGAAAGAGAAGGACAAAAGATAAATTACCGAGAATTTTCGAACTCTACGCGTAGCGGGCATATTCTTGTTCTAGTATTCATAATGGGTGTATTCTTTTATTCTTGAGGGTTGATCTTTCTTACTCTCTAGCAAAGATATATCTTTGTCTCTAGATAGCGCTAGGTTCGCACGAATAAAAGAATACACGCAATATCTCTATGGTTAGCGGTCCATTTCTATATGTCGATGGGACGGAGCACAACCCCCCCTTGTCAAGGAACGCGTAAGTAAGGGGGGTGAGAACACCGCGCATGCTCTCCCCACTTCCTGGGGGATAGATAGTGATTGGTCTATTGGTTAAAGATGGTTGAAAGTGCGAAAGAGTAGCATCTTTTAAAAGTAGTAAGTAAACAAATAAATAGTATGCTGTGAAAATGAATGTTAAAATTCGTGTATTTGGAAGATGTGCAGTGAAAAATTGTAAAAACGCTTTAGTACAGCATAAACAACAAGAAAAGTGTAATAATAGTGGTAGAAAAGTGACTTATCATCGGTAAGTTATTTGCATGGACGTAAGAATTATTTGAGCTTTTGAGGTTATATTTTTTTAACTATGAAACGTTACAATACTTGAACAAAGTTCAGTAATTATATTAAGGGCGATGGACTTAGAAGGCACTATGTGTCAACGTTGCACTTTTGCCGTGCATTTGCACATCAATTCCATTCGATCGTTTTGAAGGAGCAAATCGGAGAAAAATGAAATTTATTTGGGCCTCAAAAAACTCTAATGTGGCTGGAGTATGCGTATTTGTTGTATAGTATGTTGAGTATGCTCAATATACAACTACAACAAATACAAATATTTGATAGCCTGCGAATGGCGGCCATTATTAGTGTCTCCTATGGAACACTAACGCCATCAGTAGAGAAGTTCTTGTATTTTTTTATTGTACTTCCGACCAAAATGTGTTCGACTTTTGTGAAGTCGATGTACAGAACTTTGCTCTCTTTATATCTATTCTCCATGACCTTTCCCATGAATAGGAAGAGTGTCAACTGCGCACATGCGTAGATTATCGAATTCCTGTGAATAAGTCAGGCACTTACGGTCGAATTTCTATCTCCCAGTGGCGCCACGGAGTTCGGTCTGTACAGTAGAATGCATGGATGCCTTCCCTTGTAAACATGTCAACCCAACCCTGGTTTCCATTAGAATCTTTGGAAACCAGAGTTGGGTTGACATCTTTACAAGGGAAGGCATTCATGCATTCTGCTTTACCACACAATCCAACCCTGTACAAACTAAACCGAAATATGACACCACTATCTCTCTTTCTAATTACATACATATATCAACGCACAACCAACCCAAACCTGACAAACTAAACAGAGTTATGACTATAGAGATATTATAAATAGAGGAGAAAAGGATAGGCTCTCCAATGAGTGGAAGTGTCCCCCTAGTAGACAGAGAAAGGAGATGAAAGGGACACTTCCTGTCTCTCTCTAGTGACGCATACACATGCGGCGCGATTAGAGAGAAGTGTCCCTTTCATCTTCTTTCTCCTTTTCTCCGCAGTGTATTAGGGAGACACTTTCAGTGCATGCCTTTTCACCTCTATTCTTACCAGGTGTGTAAATATGAAACCGGAATTTGCCAATAGATGGCTCTACCTGTCTATGTAGTTACCGACAAACCGCGACAGTGGCCCCATCTTGTTGTTCACATCTCTGACAAAGATTTTTGACTCACACAAATACAAGTTTCATACAATAGTATAGTTAGTAATAGCGTTAAAAATGTCAAGTTTTGTGCCTACAAATTACGATTTGCGGACATCATTGGTTTTTTGTTACCACTTAAAGAAAACTGCTGCAGAATCGCATTGAATGCTTGTCGAAGCTTACGGTGAGCATGCTCTTGGTAAGTCACAGTGCTTTGAGTGGTTTAAAAAATTTTAAAATGGCGATTTTGACGTAAGAAGCGAAGAACGTGGAAAACCATCAAAAAAGTGGTAATTTTTATGTGATGAATGAAGATCGTGGAAAATCACCGAAAAAGTGCGTTTTGTGGGATTGGAAGGATGTTATCTACTATGAGCTGCTAAAACCTGATGAAACTGTCAACACGAATCGCTACCAACAGCAAATGATCGATTTGAATCGAGCATTGCAAGAAAAACGACCGGATTATCGAAGAAGGCAGCACAAAGTGATTTTTCTTCACGATAATGCCCCATCCATGGCCCCATCACACACAGCGAAACGGGTCAGGGAAACGATTGAGGCATTTAGTTGGGAAATACTTGCGCATGCGGCTTACTCACCAGACATGGCTCCGTCCGATTACTATCTACACTGTAAAAAATCCGTTGTAAAATTCAGCTAGGAATCGATGACATAAAGATACATATGATTACTAGGGGAAATTTACGTAAATTCTGGAAAAATATGATGGCAATGTAAAATCACACGCAGCTCGGAAAATTCCCAGTTTAGTTGAAAATTGCAAGCGTAATGTAAATGGCCGAAGCCCAGAAATAGTGCACATGCGCATTAGAAAATGCGGGTATTTTAAATGACATTATTTTGTCCAAATGTATTAAATGAAAATTTAAATAAATAATGCTTGTTAAATTAAATATAAGAATTTGTATTTCATAACATTCTCATAAAAACACTATAATTTTAATTAAATTGCACAAAGCGCACCGTACAAACAAACTTACAAATTAGGAATCACGTTTTTAAAGCTATTATAAGCACTTTTCCATTTAAAATATTATGATATTATGAATCATTTCTTTAAAGAATAAGGGATCCGAATACAGTTCGGAGTGAAACAATTTACGTATAAACATACAAAAAGTAAATTAATTGATTAAAACTAAGAATAACTGATTTGAGAAACTAAAATAATTTTCGATACTCGTCATCTTGTACAACAGTAGAACACACCAGATTCACATTATTGAAGCGGATTACAAACTAGGAATCACGTTTTCAAAAGCTATCATGAGCACTTTGCCATTTAAAATATTATGATATTATGAATCATTTCTTTAAAGAATGAGGGATCCGAATACAATTCGGAGTGAAACAATTTACGTATAAACATACAAAAAGTAAATTAATTGATTAAAACTAAGAACTGATTTGAGAAACTAAAATAATTTTCGATCCTCGTAATTTTGTACAACAGTAGAACACACCAGATTCACATTATTGAAGCGGATTACAAACTAGGAATCACGTTTT
>CAJFCP010025426.1:50044-60167 GCA_904066005.1 Synergus itoensis
TAAAGCTATCATGAGCATTTTGCCATTTAAAATATTATGATATTATGAATCATTTCTTTAAAGAATAAGGGATCCGAACGTATGACGCGTATGACGAAAGAAATAAGCGTGCATATTTTTATAACCTAATAATGTAAAGAGTCGTATCGAATAACGTTCAACACCGAAATTACACTCTGTGTACTTTTTTCACCGATAGTGGGATTTTTACCAGAGGATTGTGATTTTAAACTTTTCTTTCATTTAAATTCCAGTGTAAAATTCACCTAGAAATCATTGGTATCTTTATGTCATATGATTCCTAGTTGAATTTTACACTTTTCGTGTGTTATTCCTGAAATTGTGTAAAATTCCTTTATGAATCAACAGAAATTTACGAGAAAGTCGTAAAATTGCAGTGATTTATAAGGGAAAGTAGTTACAAGCGGAATTTAAATTTACAACGGATTTTTTACAGTGTATTTGCATCGATGGGACACGCACTTGCTGAGCAGCGCTTCACTTCTTACGAAAATGTACGAAAGTGGCTCGATGACTGGTTTGCCTCGAAAGAGCAACAGTTTTTTTGGCGTGGCATCCACCAATTGCCAAACAGGTGGGAAAAATGTATAGCTAGCGATGGAGCATACTTTGAATAAAATATTCTTTATCATTTTTATACAATAAAAGTGTATTTTTTATACAAAAATTCCGGTTTCATATTTACACGCCTGGTATATCTCTATGGTTATGACACATCACAGCCCAACCCTGCAAAAGCTTAACATGCGACACATGAAGACTCGCCTTTTGTGAAAACTGGCCTTAATTTTGAAGCGTCTTTAATACATAGAGATATTATAAATAGAGTAGGCATGCCAATAAGTGGGAGCACGGTCGTACATACACTCGACTTCCGCTATAGTCACCAAATCCGAAACAGTTGCGCCCGCAATAGTCACCAATTGCCCTACCTCAAATGTAACATCGATTGCGCATGCGTATTGCGCATAAAATAATATTTTTTTAGCATTTTAAATTTCGCGCGGATAGGAACCAATCAGATGCCGAGTGCCCATGACATGCGCAGTGGTATCAAGTTGCAATTGAGAGAGCAACTGGCGTCAGTTGGTGACTATTGCGGAAGGAAATTGGTGATTATAGCGAAATTGTGACTATAGCGGTGGTGACTATTGCGGGAGTCAAGTGTACAGGTCTAGAAACTCCCGTGGTGGGGGTACGCTCTTCATGTCATCACCTGTGCTTCTAAAATCTGCCACTATTTCCAATGGCGCTGCCAGTTATGGGTCCGTGGTCGCATCCGAACATAACCTTAATTCCCTTAATTGCATGCAATTAAAGGAATTAAGGTTATGTTTGGATGCGACCACGGACCAGGGGTATGCAATGGAAAAGAAAATGGCGCCCCGTTAGTGTCAGAAGTTGCGCATTCCAGAGTTAGTTCTCAGACGGAGCGCTGATTGAATGGATCCCTAAAAATACATAGGATACATGGAGAATTGAATACAAAAATTGAAATAATTGATTATTTTTCATGCTAGAAATTAGTGAAATATATCAGACATTGAATACTAACATTATTTGAATATTCCCAATTAAATTTTTTCTTTTTTTCCACATTAATTTAGTATGAAAACTATTTCGAAATATTCAATAATATAGTATGTACAGATAATTTAAATGATTTCAATATTGTTATCCGGTATTTTGTTGCTTACGATATTAATAATTAAATAATATAATATAAGATGCTTATCAATTTAACATTTAAAAATAATTAATACAAATAAATAAAAATAATATAATAAGAATCATGTAAAGAATACTAATTATGTTGGTTTAAGGGAAAAATAAACTTACAAATATCTTGTTATATAGAAACATATATTTATTTATTATAAAAATTATAATAAAAAATACTTTTATAGATCACAAATAGGTTTTTGCGAATTTTGCAGATTTTTTTTGTGCCTGTTCTCTTTTTTTTCTGTAGCAAAAGATTATCTTTAGCATACTGCCTCATTCGTGTTAACAAATATCTTTGAATGATATGGGCCAAAATTTCTTTGCTATGTTCAGCACAAGGAAAATTAAACACAATACTAGTCGGCGATAATTCATTAAGAATAAACTCAAATAAGTTTTTTGATGCACAATATTTACTGAACAATTGTTCAACTTTTTTTATAATGTTAAAAACAGCAGTGTTAGGATGAACAAGTTTACCTGAATTAATTATAGTCGAGCATCAGGTCGATTCATTATAATTCTACATTATTGTCAGCAGTGTTAATAAACGCGTTTTTACAAAGAGAGCATTTTGAATTTTTTAGATATTTAGCACATACAATTACGGCAGTAAAATAGATCAAACAATCTACAACTCGCAAAAACCTAATTGTAAAATATATATGAAATATATTTAATATTTCATCGTAAAATAAATGTATTTTTCTGCTATAATAACATAATCATAATTCCTTGCATATGATTCTTATTATACTATTTTGATTTATTTGTATTAATTATTTAAAAACTGTAAATTTATAACCAGCTTATTTTATTTTCTTTAATTATTAATATTGTAAACAATAAAATGTCAGAGATTTCAAACAACTGCAACAGTTAATTTTGCCAAAACAAAAATGAATAAAAATGCACAGAGATATATAAAAAATTGAATATTTAAAAAAAATGATTATTCAATGCAATAAAGAAAGCAAAAAATTTCAATATTGAATAGTTAAATATTTCAAAATATTCGAAATATTACGAAATATTTCGAAATGTCAATATTGAATAGTTGAATATTTTGAAATAGTTTTCATACTAAATTAATGTGGAAAAAAAGAAAAAATTTAATTGGGAATATTCAACTAATGTTAGTATTCAATGTCTGATATATTTCATTAATTTCTAGCATGAAAAATAATCAATTATTTCAATTTTTGTATTCAATTCTCCATGTATCCTATGTATTTTTAGGGATCCATTCAATCAGCGCTCCGTCTGAGAACTAACTCTGGAATGCGCAACTTCGGACACTAACGGGGACAAGCTAGAATCGTGAAATACGGGCTGATGCATACCCCTGCCACGGACCCATAACTGGCAGCGCCATTGGAAATAGTGGCAGAATTCGGAAACTTTTGCGCTTCACTAACAGGCGTGCCCCCACCTCGGGAGTTTCTAGACCTGTATGTACGACCGTGAGTGGGAGTGTCAAAATGTATGTCAATGCGCATGCTCCAGTAGAAAATGACACCTCTACCAACGTCATCTTTTCTCTCTCTCCAGCTGATGGACATTCCCACTTACACGCGCCCCTATGTCATGCCTACTCTATTTATAATATCTCTATGCTTTAATAGCGAACTAGACCATATTTATGCGCGCTACGCGCACCACATTCTTCAGTCAGGGCACAATTTTGCCGACCGAAAGGCCGTAGCCGGATAAGCATGGTTCAACTGCCCCCGCATGGATTTGGTTCATATTTAGGGGGTAAGTTTCTCTCAATATGAAACCAATTTAACCTAAGTGCCAAGTTAAAAAAAATTTTTTTACAAAAGTTATAAACAAATTTTGAAAAATTAAAAAAATCAAATTTCTCAAAATTGGCTTAACCGATTTTGATGGTTCAAATATATATTATAGAGGGTACTAAGGCAATTTAAGAAAAAAATTTACACCCAATTCCTTTCAGAGGAAGGTGGGTGACGAAAATTATTGTAATATTGTAATAATTCTTTTTTAATGTTCCTTTTGTTGCAACGCCGCCAGTTTTTTTCCATAATTAACTTATATCAAAAGTAACAACACATATTTTTTAGGATAAAATCAAAAGAGTACTTCATTTTTAAAAAAAATAAAATGTAATTTTTGTCCCCTAATTTGTATGTGATTCTATGGGATTCAGGGGCCAACTTAATTTTTAGCTTAAGACTCAATAAATAAATATCATTTGAATAATGCACGTTACACTATTACGCTATAAACTTAATCTTCCTCACTGTCTTCCTCTATCACGGGATTCATACTGTACTGTTTTCTCTAAACAGTTTGCTGAAGATTTCAGCAGGTCTTACGATTTTCGACAAGTATCTTGCATGTGATAAGTAATATATAATGGCTGCAATATGGGAATAGCAGCCAACTGTTCGTGGACCATTGGCGCAATCACAAGTTTAGATGATTTGATCCGTTTGAATGTGTGTTAAAAACCGTCAGTCGCCGTCCGTCCGGCCAGCCAATTTGGATCCTTGGAAGTGCAGCATTACCGCAGACGAATAACGCTATTAATGTGGCATGTACATATGATGTCTGCATCCAGGGCACCTCCACGTGGTGACGGTGGGCAACGAGATTTTTCCTGGAAAAATTCCTGGATAAAAAATGTTATGCCGTCATGGCATAACATCTCTAAAATTTTATTTAATTCTGATGACGAGCTAATGTTAATTTGTGACGGTACATATGCTCGCCATCAGAAAAACAGCAGTAATGAGTACTAGCGAAGATCGTTCTCAGGCCAAAAAAAGGTTCCCTTATGTAAGCCTTTTTTACTATCTGTACAACAACCGGACGAGTACTAGATATGACAGGACCATTTCACGCGAATCAAAATGACGCTGAAATTATAAAAAAAATCTTATTGAAGATCCGAATGGTTTGTGTCTATTTATGAATAAAGGCGACAAACTCTTTCTTGATCGTGGTTTTCGAGATGCAAAAGACGCACTGGAATCAAAGGGCTTTATTGTACTGATGTCAGTTTTAAAGGGCAAGCGGAATCAATTGACAACTAAAGAATCAAACCAGTCACGTTTCGTCACAAAAATTCGATGGGCAGTGGAATCCGCCCATGGAATAATTAAACAAAAATATCGATTACTAGATCATGTAAATGATAATAAATTGTTTCCGAAGGTTGGATTGTATTTTAAAATTTTAGTATTTCGTCACAATCATTTTGGAAAAGCATTACAAACAGATGTCAAACTTTCAGAAGAAATTGTAACGAGAATGAAACAACATTTAGGTATGGAGAACACTTTGGCTAACGAAGTCGAGGAAAAAGGCTGGCTTCATAAAAAGCTTCTTTCAAAGCGTTTCTTCAAACGAACTTTTAGATTTTCCAGAGTTGACGGAGAAAGACCTAAAAATCTTATTTACGGGTTCCTATCAACTCTCACAAGCAATTTCGTATTTGCCCGAAATGATGAACGATAGTGGGTCTTTCAATTTGCAATTTGTGAAAGAGCAGGCAAATATTCTAAAGGTCCAGGTATAGTCAAGACACATTAGTTGGAAAGTATGTAGATGTTTGATTATAAACCACACAGTGTTGGTGTTGCAGGAATTAAAAGGTAAAAATCGATAAAAAAAACTCTCCCAGGTTGCATCGGGAAACATCTAATCTAAAAAACGCATTTTGATTTTTTTTTTTAGTTGATTCAGTGACATGTTATGGTGTACACCGCAAAACAACTTTTTTTCGAGACGCCGGCGGAGATTTGCTTCCAGCGGCTAATTTACCAATATTTCTCAATAAAAATTTAGGAAAACATATGTAGTTAAAAAGTTGTACAATGATATGCATATTACCTAAATAAACCAGCGTTACCTGTATCTTGTAAAAAAATTCTTGAAAATAGGTATTTTTTTGTCGAATTAACAATACCCCCCCTTAAAATAACGTTGTCTGTAAAACGTCGAACAAAGTTTTTCCACACTCGAAATCCATATACAGTCTGTTCAACAAGAGCGTGTACGCGATATTTCGAAAACTATTGGAGATTTTTGAACGTTTTTTTTTTAAATTAAAGGACGTTCAAAGGACTAATGCGCAATTACCTAATAAATGATTCAGTCTCCATCGTTGTCCAGAATGGCCTGGCACCTTTCTCACATGATTTCCACCAATTTTTTTTAGCATCCTCAAACATGGACCTTCACTGGGTGTTTAACGGTTCGCTAAAGAAATCTACTGCCGGCGGTAGACCAGGCATACTTTAGGGGAACCCATACCCAGAACGACGCTTTATCAGAAAAAATGACATTCGACCAGTCAGGGTCGAGATTTTCAGCAGATTTTCAGTCCTTTCGTTTTTTTTATGGATTTTTGAGAGCAGAGGTTTTTGCCTCGTGGTACGGTACTCTATCTTCGATTCAGCCAAACGCTGTCGAATGGTGTTGATACTAATGTAGACTCCCTTGTTGGCTAGTATAGCCTTGGCATCTCGCAATCCTAGAGTAGGGGTACGCTTGAACTGCTGCACGATCGCTTTATCCTCCTTGCTGGTTGTTACTCCAGATATGCCTCTTTCAGGAAGATCGTCGACAGTTCCATCGGCTTTATACCGCTTAACCCACTTCACAATGAACGAATTTGACTTTCTCAAGTATTTAGTAGCCGTTGTGACGGACATTTTTGGTCCTTTTGGATGGGAACACAAGAAGACGGCTTCAAAACGTTTAGCGTAAACAGAACTCATTTTCGTTCGCGTGCGTTCTCTCGGACGGTTCGAGCGATACTGAAGCGGCATCATAAACGCGCATTAGTCCTTTGAACGACCTTTAATTTAAAAAAAAACGTTCAAAAATCTCCAATAGTTTTCGAAATATCGCGTACACGCTCTTGTTGAACAGACTGTACATCCAATGGCTATATGTAATTTTTTTATGTAAAAAAATGTTTACGCAAGAATGAGTGCAATAGTCAAAAAACCTTATATAAAAAACAATATAAAAACATTAATAAACAACAATATCATTACAATCTAAAACAATAAAATAATTTACTTTATTTATTACGTTTATTATTGTTGTGAATAGTTTGTGCGAATGGAATAAACCATATACATTATATAAGTCTCTTACCTTCTCAATGAAATAGAAAATAATAATAAATTATTTTACGCGACGAAATTCCGTTTCTCGCGCCATTCTGGGAAGCGCGTGATACATTGGCATATCGGGTAAAATCGCTTGTGGTGGGGGGTCCTGCATAGCATATCGGGGAAAAATTCGTTTGCCGTACGCGTCGTCATGCGCAGTGGGCAACTTTCGACGAGTCAAGTTTGTCAGAAAGGGTAGTAGAACAGAATCTATTCACGCGCTCTCTCTCTCCCACTTTCTTTCTCGTAACAAGTGCGCTTACTCTCTCGTACCAATGCAGAATATCCACCCGTCCCTCTCTGCTCGTTGTTTCCCATGAATGACGCGAGAAATCGAAATTTCGTCGCGTAAAATACTATGTGTTTGGCGAAGCCGAGCACGCTCCCGGCCTCGGACGACATTTTTGTACTCGTCTGCTCCATGCGCGCTTCGCGCACATTCCGCTACGACTCGTACAAAAAAAGTCGGTCCTCGGCCGGGAGGCGTGGCTCTCGGCTTCGCCGAACACAATGTACTATTATGAGAGATAGGAAGGAAAAAAAATGTCTAATTGATGCAATTGGCTTCCTATACGTTTTCATTGTTGAAACATCTTATGGTTTAATAATTTCAGTTTTTTTATACAATGTAGACATACCAGGTTATCAGTATTTCATGGTTTTAGGTTTGCATTTGATTTTTCTTCGCAGATTGATCTCTCGCTTGATTTTCGATTCTGCATTGACGACAGGATTGATGAGAACTTACCTGTAACAAATAAAGGTAAATTGCATGAACAATATAATGTATTGGAATTAAATAAATCTTGTTTCGTTGCTGACAATTCTAAAAAAATTAAATTCAAACGGCTCCGATTCTTATTTTGCAATTTAAAATAAAAAATTATTGTCCTTTAGAAAAATCTGTATAAAATCTTATGTATATTTTATACGAGAAGCTATACATCTCTATCTTAAAGTCAATAAATGTACGTTAAAAATAATACATGTATGCTAACTCCTGTAGAGGATTTAGAACTAAGTTTGGGCAGCATAGAAGTACTAGTGAATGCCCTGTAAATAGGTATGAAAAAAATTTTAATTCATGTTCATTTTTTGTAGAACGATACTTTAAAATTCCATTGTATTAAAAATCACACAATATAGAATAAAAATATAATTTTGAGTTCCAAATAAAGATTAAAGTACATTAGGGACAATACGAGTGACTTAAACGAATCCCTTCTGTACCCGTGTAGAAATTTCCAAACCTGACCCAGATCGGTGATGAAACGCCCGGCCCGATCGGGCCAGGTTTGGCCAGGTCTGGGCCTGGTCGTACCGTGTGTTTCACCCCCAGTCTGAAATCCCCTGATCTGGACACGATCGGGGCCACAGCAAAATTTCTACTCGGTTAAAAACCAAAATGACGGCAATAACGGGTTCCCTTTCCTCTTTATAAACTTGTTCCAAGTATACGGTACCAAGTATTTATTTATTTTCTTGGACCAATCTCATATGATTTGGTCTGTATGTAAGATGACCATATTCTTGATCCAAGAAAATTTTTCTTGGTTCAAGTATTTCTTTTCTTTCCGAGCAGTAACGTAACAAGAAGTGTCTTGCTCTTATTAATAACAAAAATTGCAAAAGTTTTCAGTGCTTGACATTCACAGTTTCATTCGCTTACATGTTATCTCACATTTATGTGGAGACAGATCCACTTATTCTCGAGGATTCAAGAAGATTGCTCTGTAGCTGCATTATTGCACAGACAGGGGTGAAGTCAAGGAGAGAGCTTGTTCGTTCAGTGAACGAGTACCTCGAATTTATATGTTTTGTCAGTCACCATTGTGACCCAAATGGTAATAGGAAAATTGGTTTGATTCTTTTTTACTTTTAGACATTTCACTCAGGGGCTAAAATATTGTCCACCTATATACCAGCATATAAATTACGGTTAATATAACCATAAATATATATTGAATCAAATATGCATTCCTATAAATGAAAATACCACAATTTTACAGTTTTTAAGCGATTTTCAACATTTTTAAATTGGTTTAAGATATTTCACGAAATCTCAACATATTTTAAGGCATTTGAATAGATTTCAAGAGATTTTAAAGGATTTTAAGGAATTTTAAGAGATTTCAAACGAGTTCATAAGATTAAAAATATTATTTAAGATTATGTAATTTCAAGGGATTTAAAGAAATTTTTGAAAATCCTCTTAAATCTTTCGAATTATATTGAAATGTTTAGAACTACTTTCGAAACCTTTTACTATCTCAAAAAAATTCCTGAAACTTCTTTTAAATCCCTGCTAATCTTTTTGAAGTCTTTAAAATCTCGTAATGAATCCCTTACTATCCATTCAAACTCATAGAATTCTTATTAAATTCCTTGAAAAATTGTTGCTATTATAAAGTCCTTAAAATTTCTTCGTACACTGGAATCGCGATTATTATGGAGTCTCGGTTGGTCGTCGACAATTATCGGGAGGCCAAGCACAATAATACACTAAGTGTACACTTCACTTTTGTAGGTTGTTAAGGGACGATCGGGGGGACGCAGAATCAGCCAAGCGTGAAAAGTGCCGTAGATCGGAGTGCCCTTAATCGGTAGATGAGTGTATGTAATCCCTCAAACTTATTTGAAATTACCTTAAATGTTTTTAAACTGTTTCTAATACCAAAGAATACGATGTCTTCTTCTATTTCTTGTATGTAACCCTTATAAGTCCCCTTACATTGGTATAAAGTTGAGGTCCTCATGAAGATCATCATCAAAGTCTTTGAAGATCCCAACCATAATTTTGTTATTGCGATGAAATTTTTTAATATTTTTGCGTGAAATTGTTTTCGTGTATTCCCGTAAGTACCTTTTGTAAGATAATCTTACTTGCAAAAAGATTTTTATTTTAAGATATCGACAAAAATTAAAATAATATTTAAAAATTGTTTTGATCGCCGAAAAGAAGGTACACTCGAAGCTCATGGTAGCGACACTCGTGGTAGCGGTTCGTGGAATTGGCGGTAATATATATAGTTGGTAAGGGGTTCCGTGGGGCGGGAAGGGTGACGTCACGAACTCAGCAGTGTCGCATCAACAAGGTGGGCAGAACCTTAAGCGGTTAACTGCTAGTTTTGTTTCAATTACGTCAACCACTATAGTTTGCTCCAAAATTTTGTTCATTTCGTTCCACATTCCAGTCGTTTCCCATTCGCTGTCAGTGTTTTGTT
>CAJFCP010025428.1:12445-29852 GCA_904066005.1 Synergus itoensis
AAAATTGGCTTAAATTGTAACACAAACTAGACCTTTCGGGCTTGATTCAAAACTTTTTTTTTTTTCTGTGTAGTATGCACAACTGACAGTGTCTGTAACATTTACAGGTTTTTTATGTAAGACTTACAAAATATCATTACCATCAAATGCGTGTATAATTAACCTATATACAATCTGTAAATATTACAGATATTTCTAGTTACGTTTACAGAGGATGCTTACAAAAATTTTAAGTAAACCTGACATATTGGGAAGTAATATTAACTCAAAAAATCTCTCATTTCTATCTTATCTTCTGTAACATAAACGTAAATTCTTTAACATAGAATCTCCAGTACATTTAGAGGATACTTTTTTCTCCGTGTAGGGAAAACTAGTCAGGAGTCCATCAACTCCATCAATTGACGATGACTTTTTTATTGACAGATAAAAACAGGCAAATGAGAAGTGAGAAATAAGAATTGAGAAATAAAAATTGAAAAGTGAAAAGTGAGAAAGGATAAACCCTAGAATTCCGCAAGAAGTCTTGTAAGAAGAGGCAAGAGTTAAGTGCCTGTTTGTAGCCGTTCTCGCATATGCAAAGTGAGGTGGGTGATAGTAGACACGGGATCGGGCAGAAGCATATCGGAGGGTGTAGAGGTAAATGTAATCAGTAAGCCATTTTCCAGACGATGAGGCGCGAAGCCCTGCTCTGCCTCTTAGCGTAGGTAATCCCTGCCTTACCAACCAAGCGACCATGGGAAGCCACTCACAGGTGCGAGCCTGGAAGCTCGGGGCTTCCTAGATTCCATATTTAATGAACGTGGATCCTATAAAAGTCTAGTGACCGGACATTCAACCAGAATCAGTAAAAAAGACTTCTTTAGTGAATTATCGTTAACTACCCGGGTAGAAATTTTGTTGTGGCCCCTGTCGGGCCCAGATCGGATGATTTCAGATCGGTGATGGAACGCAGAACCAGACCGGGCCCAGATCTGGCTCGATCGTGCTAGGTCTGGGCCCGGTCAGGTTCTGCGTTCCATCACTGGTCTGGGCCAGGTTTGGGAATTTCTGCACGGGTAATATTGATTCTGGTGGTAGAATAAAAAAAAGGATGAAGAGCAATAACAGATTAACAAGATCGTCTTTCTGAAAGAAAAAACAACTTGAAGGCCTATCAAGTCGCTCGTGAGTGTCTCGCGTCGTAAAATCGTAACGGGTGTATCCAGAGTTAGGAGAAATGGCTAATGATTATTTCTACGAGGCTTTAATTAATAGGATGAATAAGGCAGCGATACCGGCGCGAAATAGCCGACAAGCTCGTAAACCACGTGGGTTTCCGTGACCGACGAGTCATGTGGTTTGTATTCTGAATTCGCGTAACACGGCCGAGTAGAGAGTCGTAAAGAACCGCTGTACTTAACCGTTGTAAACGTGTAAAAGTTGTATCGAGCCCGCCCGCGTGTATCAATCAACGGCGCATGAAGCGGAGAAATAAAAACTGGAATAAAAAGTGTTTGTACTCAATGAGTAATGAGACAACGAGCAGGAAAGTTGTCCACCGAAAGGGGTGTCGTAGGTGGATGATAATTGCAGACGCGTCAAGAATAAACGCTGAACTTGACTGCGTACTGGAAATGCGTCGTGAGTTATCCGTGTCACGGACGCCACTTGTTTCACGAGTTTAAATAATGTGGAGAATGTTGTCTGCACTCTGCTGGCTTTATTGCTGCTCATTAAGAGGACTGACTGCAAATTGCAATACTCATTGTTCAGAAAAATGTACGGGGAAAAATTCATCGGGAGTTGAAAAATTTGATAGGGTAGAATTGATAGATTTGTAAATCAATTTCATAAACATCACAATATATGTCAGTATCATCCAACCTTATAATTATTCGCATCGAATTGATGAAATTCTTAGCCAGTATGTTCAAAATAAGAGCAAAGAATCAGAAGAAAAAATAGAAAACACGTGGACTGCTAATTTAAAAACTTTTCCTTCTTATTTGATGTTCTTCGACATACCTGATACTAAACATAACTTGTGCGAGTCTTCACGGAAACTGGTTTCTATCTTAATGAATATAACTCGATCAGGAATGTACTTGACGAATCCAGATAAGTAAGAATGTAATTAAATATTATGAAAGGTGGTATGTTCCTGTCTGTATCGTAAACTTTAAGTATTCATCATTATTCATTAGGTCTCCTTATCGATACTATCGTGATTGTCAGTTGGTTTGGTTCCTTAGCCAATTCTGTCTGACTGATGATCGAGATTAACACATGCGGGTCCCTTGGGATTGCTTCTGGTGTTCCAGTTCGAGATACAAATTTATCTTCGACAGGATCTTCAAATCTGAGCTCCAAATCAGAGTTCTTCACCTGGAATCGCAAAACTTCCCGAGGGAGTTCGGCGTCGACGGACTCAATGGACATTAGTCTGATTTAAGCAGACATTATTCGGCCATTGAGTGAGCGTTGCCACGTAATTAGCGCAGGCGTAATTTGGTGCGTGACGGCGCAACGACACTATTATGTGACTTGAGACCGAACCGGATCGACTATATCGTCGACAAAACCGGTGCAACCTGGTGCACCGGCTCGGGACCAGGTCTCTGTTTTCTTCCCTTCGCGATGGTGTCAACTTGCCGAAAAGAGAGAAAGAATGAAAGAAAAAGTTAGCATCTAAATAATGTGTAGTCTCTTTACGGAGAAAAATGGATATTTGAACTTAACATCCTGGTAGTCAAAAAAAATTAATTACAAATATATTCATCCTAAATATCTAAATATTCATCCTAATTATCTCGTTTTCCAAAATTAGTATCTAGATATTTAGATTAAATATATTAGATAGTTGGTCACCTGTTTGAGTATCTAGGATACTAAGGCTGAATATCCAGATCTTAGACTAAATATCTTAGTTTTTAAAAACTTCACAATTGATGTATTTCAAAATATCCCGAGTAGAAATTTTGCTGTGGCCCCGATCGGGTCCAGATCGGGGGATTTCAGACCGGGGATGAAACACACGGCCCGACCAGGCCCAGACCTGGCCAAACCTGGCCGGATCGGGGCCCGATCGGGCCGGGCGTTTCATCACCGATCTGGGCCAGGTTTGGAAATTTCTACACGGGATTTTATACGATTTTTTTTAGAAATTTTACAGGCTTTCAAAATATTTTTTATCGGATTTGAAAGACTTTGTTTCCAGAATTTCAAGGATTTTCCAGAGAATTTAAACGAGTTAGGGGAATTTTGAAAGATTTCACGAGGTTTTAAGAGATTTCTCTGATTTTGTAGGATTTTTAGAAATTTTAAAGTTTTGAATTTGAATTTAAAAGTATTTTGATGGATTTCAAAAAATTTCAAGTGATTTCACGGGGTTTCAAGGATATTTAAGAAGTTTAATATCAAGGAACTGGATAGCCCGAGTAGAAATTTTGCTGTGGCCCCGATCGGGCCCAGATTGGGGAATCTGGCCCTGATCGGGTCCAGATCGGGGGATTTCAGACCGGGGATGAAACACACAGCCCTACCAGGCCCATATCTGGCAAAACCTGGCCCGATCGGGGCCCGATCGGGCCGGGAGTTTCATCACCGATCTGGGCCAGATTTGGAAATTTCTACACGGGAGGATAGGATCAATAGGATTCTATCAATCTTACCAAGGTTTTGATAGAATCTCAGAGTATTTCATTAGATTTGTCATTTTAAAATATTTCAGGTTTTATAGGCTTTAATTAAATTTAATGTATCTCGTGAGATTTCATGACAATGCAAGAATCTTAAAGATTTTAAGCTCTTTCAGAAAATTTCAATGGTATTTCATGGTATTATTGGATTTTCTTAGGATTTCGAAAGACTTCAAGAATTGTAAAATATTTCATGGAATTTTACAATGGTTGTCATAGGATTCTAATGGATTCCAAAATACTTCATGGAATTTCATTACATTTCATCAAACACATAATTTCAAGGGGTTAAAAAAAAATTTCGAAGGGTTTCACAGGAATCGAAAACATTTCATGGGAATTCAAAACACTTCACCGAATTTAATAGTATTTCAAAAAATTCGATGCAATCTTAAAGGATTTTACAAGATTTAAAATATTTTCTAGGGCCTTAAAAAATCTCAAGGGGTTTCAAATTATTTAATGAAAATAGTTTGATTTCCTTGTATTTCAAAAAATCTGGAAAAATTTCAAAGGATTTCATATGACTGCAAACTATTTCAATGAATTCTAACGGATTTCACAGGATTTTAAAATACTTCGGTATGACTTTTATTTGCATAAAATTGGAAAAGTTGCATTCCATTATATATTGTCTGCTGCAGCAGGTAATATAGTGGAAAGGCTTTCCAAACCTCAAATTCAGCCCTGTATTAAAAGCTTCCTCTTTTTATAAAAAAATAACTTTGCTTAATAATTTACTTCGTGTTCTCACTATGTGGAATATTTTCAACAACGTTCGTTCCAAATGCATATAACCCCGAATTTCGTGGATATCACACTCCCTGCCCCTGGCAAACTCGTCGCTCTTCATTGTGCATACCGAGCACAGTTTGTACATTGTCTGCAACTCGCACAAACAAGCAATCCTCTGCAAAATACGTCTGTATGTGTGCAGAAGGGCGAGCAACGCGTAATGGTCACCCGTAAAATATTTATCGCGGAAATTAGTCGCACGATGATGTATGCTCGCGTTCGTTTGCAAAGCGCGTCGCGGTATCGTTTCGGCGGATGTGCATGCAGCTGCCATTGTATGTTTTTGAACTCGCGGTCGGCACCCCTTCCACTTCCCTCTCATCGAATTCGAAATATTTTTATTTGTGAGAGAAAATGTAAATTATTTTCTCTTTTTAAAACTATGTTCTTTTTCGTGCAGAAATTTCGATAGGGATCTAGTGGGGGCCTCACTAGTTTTTCCTTTTTTTATTCAGGCCCTGATGGGGAAAACTATTCGGAGCCCCAGTAAGATCGTAACGCTTTTGTCAGTTAGGCCCCGACTAGATGTTCTAGTAGGGGCCTAGTGAGAATTGACCTTACGCAGCCCTATCAAAGAAAGGGCCCTGCTGTGGCCCTAATCAGGTCCCCGCGATATATATTTTTTATTATCAACGTATATAGTTATGCATTTGGGACGATGAAGGAATATTTTGTACAGACTCACTTCTGTCAAGTGTAACTTCATCTGAAAAAGTTGAATAACAATAATTAATATAATTATTATTTATTAGTTCACAGATGTACTAATAAAGATATTTTTACACAAATTTAATGAACAAGAAGCAACTTTAACATACTAAACAAATTAAAACTGCGTAGATCATTAATTTATGTCTCATTTTCTCATGTATGATTTTTTATACTTATTTATAAACATATATTATTATAATTATATTCTGCTGTACTATTATATTGTATTTTATTGTTTTCTTATACTATTACGAGCTATTACTTTAATTATCTTATATTATAAATACATTACTTGCCTTCAGAAATGTTAGAGCTTTCAAAAATTTCCTTTTGCAACTTTTGCTGCAAGCGAAACTTTTTACTTCGCAATTGTCCTTGCTCTTGCTAGTGCCTTTTCCTTTCCATAATAAATATATTATTTATTACGATTGTATAATAAATGTATTAATTGTCACGACACAACTGACACTTGTGCATTTTACCAAAGAGAGGTTAAGGTTAGCAGAGATTTTCTAGTCGGGGCCCCACTAGATACAGATAGACTTATCAAAGTAAGAAATTTCCCACTAGCGCCAGACAGGGTCCTGATTACTTTTTTCTAGACTAGAACTTCTAGTCCGGGCCACGCTAGAATCCTACTTTAAATGGGGAAAGATACCCGAGTAGAAATTTTTCTGTGGCCCCAATCGGGCCCAGATTGGGGAATCTGACCCCGATCAGATCGGGGGTTTTCAGACCGGGGATGAAACACGGTCCGACCATGCCCAGACCCGAGCCTGGTCGGGCAGATCGGGGCCCGATCGGGCCGGGCGTTTCATCACCGGTCTGGGCCAGGTTTGGAAATTTCTACACAACTAGGGAAATTTGTACACGGGTTCTTTTTTTATAAATCACGTGTAACTAAAGATTTACTTTTTCTCTGTTGCAGGTAAGTCATCATTTCACTCACCGGATCCGAAGTTAATGGCATCAAACGGTGAGTAATCGTACTAAATTTATTTTTCATTTTTTTCGGTAAATAATCTCTAAGCCGAGACTCCTTTGCCCAATAATTGAATCGACATTTGAAAAGGTTTAATATTTCTTTTCTTAATTTCTTTTTTAAACACTTTGTGATCGGGGTAATAAAAATTTTGAGAATCGGTGTAGCAGGTCAACCAGGTGGTTGCTAATCGGTCGTGGTGGGCGGTTGTCGCAGAAACGAGAAATACGAGACCATTACAGACCCTACAGTGACGAGAAAATAAAAAGATTCGATTGCTTAGGAAATATAATCGCGGGTCACGCGACCCGGACATTACAAGTTACATTCCATCGACTTCGTTGTCGACCTGCTTCGATCTATGTAGTTTTGTTTATTATAAATTCAGACTTATAGTTTGAACAAGCTCGTGCTTAAAATTTGATCATTTTTTCAAGATTTCCTTATCACTACATGATTGGATGTTTTTATCAGGGATTATAATGAAGAGTTTTATAAATTAGAGATCTTGATTGTTTTCTTGTCCAATATGAAAGAGCCGAAGGACAAGCACGTTTTCTGAGGTAGCCGCCCTTTGCTATTACATGCTATTTAGTCAGTGGCCTCCATACACCGCGTTTCATTATTTTTACGACTCTGCCAAAGCCAAACGCTTAAGAGCTCTCTGTTCCAATTCTCCCTTTCTATAGCTATACCTCGCCTTTCGATGGTTCTCAACACCTAAAAAATCTTTTATTCCGATTGTCGCATTGTTTTTATACATAAAAATCTGTGGAATTGGGTTGAGACACCTGTCAGAGTTATTAGTTAATTTTGGGGAAAAGGAAGATCCAACCCTTTCCATTATGGCCTAGTCTACATTTAGCCCTAAATATTTCAGTACAAAGTCGTTCGAAAAACTTTTTTTTTCATTAAATTATTGACGATTTCATTTATTATTTGGTAGATTAACATTTTTTGAAACTTTTCATGTTTTTCCACTCTGGGAAGGTGGGAAATAAGGGAGGAAAAAGGGGGTTTGGAAAAAGTGCGTTGGAAAAAGTATTTCGAAAATGAAGGTGGAAAAGTTGTTCGGAAAACGAGTTTAGGGAAGAGGTTTTGAAAATAGGTTTGGGAAAGTAGGTTAGAAAAGTAGGTCAGAAAAGGGTTTAGGAAAAGAGGTTTGGAAAAGAAAATTGAAAAAGCGGACTAAATAGGGAGTTTAGTAAAATAAATCAGAAAAGTGGACTGGAAAGAAAGAAAGGAAGTTGGAAAATTTTTTTGGAAAAGTGATCTGAAAAAGGAGTTTAGGAAAGGGATTAGGAAGATAGGCTTGGAAAAGCGAGTTGGAAAAGTAGTTCGGAAATTTTAGTTAGAAAATGGAGTTGGCAAAGAGATTTTGAAATGGAAGTTGGAAAAGTTATTCGGAAAAAATGTGTTTACGAAAAGAAATAGAATAATAGGTTTGGGAAAGTGAGTTGGAAAAGTAGGTTGGAAAATTGAGTTGGTGAAGGAATTTTGAAAAGGAAGTTGGAAAAGGAAGTTTGTAAAATGATGATGGAAAAGTGGTTCAGAAAAGAAGTTTAGGTAAGATGTTTGAATTTTGGAAAATGGGAATGACAAAGTGTTTTTGAAAATTAAGTTGGAAAAATAGGTCGGAAATTTAGGTTAGAAAATAGGCTTGAAAAGTGAGTTGGAAAAGTGGGTTGGAAAAAGAGGTTGGTGAAGGGATTTGGAAAAGGAAGGTGGAAAAGTTATTCCAAATAAGATTTTGTGGAAGTTGTTAGGAAAACGATCTTGAAAAAGTGATTTGAAAAATTATATATGAAAAGTAGGTGAAAAAATTAGGTTGGAAAAGGTGTCTATAAAAGTGGGTCGAAAAATAGGATTGGCAAATTTTTTTTTTGCACAAGGGGCGTGGACACAGGGTTGTGAAACAGAAAACTAGGTTGAAAAAGGGATCAATAAAAAGAAGTTAGAAACTGAAATCAAAACGTTGATAATTAAATAAAAGAAAATTCATCAAGTTTTACACTTTTCCTTCAATTATATTTCTTCATAAATAGTGTCGAGTTGTAGCGTTGGAGAAACGGAATAAGTCTTCAAAACGGTGACTGATGTCTCAAAAAAGTGGTAGGTTAGTCGAAAGTAGTGAAGGTGTGAGTGGGAATTGTGCACGGGAATACAATTTGAATAAGTAAGCAAAGACCGGCGGTTAGTAAAGTCACGAGGGACATCCAACTTCCAAACTGTTTGACGCTCATCCACTTGGCTGGATACGACATTACCATTGAGAAGTGCCAGAAGTTAACGCAGCGTGTCATTTCGATGTCTCTTTAACCGGCCTTCCCTCCGCCCCCTCTTAAGGTGAATATAATATCGCAAACCATGCGGAAAAGCGCCCACCGGATTACGTCATTCTACCCGACAAGTATTGTTTCAATTACAATCCCTGCCCTAGGACAAGTCAGGCACAACTTGAAAGAGCAGACAAAATCAAGCAGCTCCCCGTCATTGGATTATAATTCTGAATAATTAAATAGATTCAATGAAAAGTCGCAGGGTCGTAAATTCTACGAGTGAATAATCTGACAGACTTTCAAAATTGCTGCTGATTTTGATTGCTGATTCCAAAGGATAACTTCGTCCTTGTCGAGCTTGGATTAATCCAATGTGTAAACTGGTTGTGCTCGGGAAAGCACTTCTGTACACGAAAGTGAGGACTCTGCCTAACGGGGATTTAAATCTAATTACATTTCTAAATTCATTTAAAAAAAAAGGAATTTAGACCATCTAAAAAATCTCCAGATGTGCAAATTTCACTCTCTTTGAAAATGAAACCTAGCATCAAAGTAAACCGCGGAAATGGACATCGAAGTTTCTAGTAGGCGTCTGTAAGTGAGTTTGGGGTTGAAAGTCGTCGCGAAGAGGAATGAGAAGGGGTTGGTCGTTGGGTGCAATGACGTAGCGCAGTGGTAGAGGAGTTGGTGGCGCTGGGTTTCCACGAGCGTATCGATTCCTGGAAGCGAGGCAAGGAAACCAACCCCGTACCAGCGACGGTCGCTCTCTCTCTCCCCCCCCCCTCTCTCTCTCCCCCAACCATGCTTGCCCCCGAGGCACCGCACGCAGCACCAACGGCAGCACCACCCCCGCCCCAAACCGTAACGCCCCAACCCGTCTCTTCCTGTGCTCAACCCCCTCATCCACCCCCTTCAGGCCAACTTTCCAGATATGAATTAACAGAGTTACGAAGCTTCTGCGGTGGGGGTAGTGGGGCTGGGGAGACCTAGAGCCGAGTTATGTGGCTTACTGATTCGAAAATGTTTCGGAAGTCTAACGGTCTCATTGAGGTGAAATCTATGAGGAGGTATAATACCATTTTTGATGCAGATAGATATAGACACTGAAAATTTAAAAAATCGCACCTAAAAGTCTTTATTCTTCGCTCTAGAAGGTTGAGGTTAAATAATTTTAAAAGGGGTTGAGTAGTAACGATAGTAACAATCATCCTGGCAAGCTTGCTGCAGCAGTAGGTTAGTGCAGTCACGCCGGTGCATCGGGAGTATCGGACTGAAGAAGGGGCGGCAATACAAGAGGCGGGGGTGGGGTTGAGAAGAGTGAGGGGTAGCGGTGAAGGGCATGGGGTATTAAATCATAGAGCCGAGCGCCTGCCGCCGGTTTACTGCCGGATAAAACGCAGTGACTGTTATGTTATGGACCACCTGTATGCCGCGACCCTGAACTCGAGCCGACTGAAATCTATATAGGGCAGAAAACAGCCCCCGCTCCTTGCACGCCAGGGACCCCCAGTCGTGGATCCGTCTCGTCTTCCTCTTCCGGTACAAGAACTCAAGTCACACCTCCCTCAATTTTGGAACCTTTTTAAATTGAGATAAAGTTTCGCAAAGCGCATATTTCCTATTCAGATTAAAAAGGGATGAGGTGTGACCCCTGGACAGTGGCGGATTTACAAATTCGGCACCCATAGGCATTCCAAAAATTGCCGCCCCCCTTCACGATAGAGTTTGACTGTTTTTTTTTGCTCCTCAAGTTTTGACTTTTTCCAACTTTGGTTGCCCGAATTTTGCCGCCCTAGGAAATTGCCTATGTTGTCTATATGATAAATCCGCCACTGCCCCTGGAATAGGGTTAAAGGTGTGTGTGACTAGTAATTAGAGAGGGGTATGACTTTATTAAGATATTTGTCGTTAATAGGAGCTTGGAAAGGGGAGGGGTGTGACTCTAATAAATTGTGTAAAATAGAGACGACCCTCAAAGTCTGGTTTAAAATATTAGAAAGGGAAAGGAAATGAGGACGTTTGCTCTGTTGACCTTGGTAGTGAGTTTTCAGTTTCATAGATGGTTATCCTCGATTATATTATAAATATACATGTATTATGTCCCTCGGTTGCGGGCGCACACAGGCGACTTATATTTATGCGTTTAAGTATGTATGTATTATATATCGGCGGTACCATATCTGCCTTTGTACACCAAGTGGAGTCGCGACTGCTTATCTCGACCGCTGTTACATTGCCGGGCATTAATACAATAAAGACATTCTCAATGGGAATTAATCAGATATCCACCGTACCTCAAGCCTTACCTGAGTCTACCCCTCTTTTTCCCCCTTACCCTTTCCCTTTCCCATTCTCTCCTAACCCTTCGAAGCCGGCAGCACCGTTGTCCCGTGACGGTAAGGCGCGCTTTTATTTCTTGTGAGTTGCTAACCGCACCGAGGCAAATGGAGATATTACGCGGCGAATTGAATGCATTGAAATGCTCCTCGCTCGTGACTGAATGCCCTGGGATTTGTGGACGCGATAAGGTCTAGAGGGATAAGGTGAGCAATGGTTATCAACGATGTAAAGATGCTTTACTTATTTTCTTTAAGGATATTTTGAAACAGAAGGGTGAAGCGAGTCCAAACAGTTTTTGAAGTTTTTGAAAAGTTTCTGAAAGAGTCTCTAAAGAGTTTCAAAAGAGAATCTAAAGAGTTTAGAGTTTTAAACAGTTTGAACTGCTGTTGTTGGAAGTGAACAGTTTAAAGGGTATAGATTTGAAAGAAAAAGTGAAAGATATTGATGAATCACGCGACCAGGTCACGATTCCGTGATTCGATAGAGTTTCGCTTGTCGCTCCCCAATACTTAACTTGTATGGCAACAAATGCCCCTGACAGTTATCCTCTTCTATGAAACTTGTCATCCCCTCGTCCCTGATCCACCCACGAAGCGTTCCGGTGGTATCAACCCCTGAAAACGGTCATAAACATATCGAACCTTCACTCTCTCTCTCTGTCTCTCTTGAGAACCTGCTTTTACCTCTCCTTCGTGCCGACCTGCCTCAACCGAAACGTTAGGCGAAACTGCGCCGTAAATAACTTCTTAAGTGTACCATCGCCGCTGTCGACCCTCGCTCATTGCCATTTACTAACCAGCAACCCTTAAACCACAATGTTAAGGTTGAAACTAATAGATACATCTTCCAGAAACGAAAAACAGAATGAAAACCTCACTTTTGAGACGACCTAATAGCTACTGGTTATCATAGAAAGACATTTTACTTTCTGATCTTAATCTTTTTATTTTTTCTGATTCTTAATCGTTTTTTTTTTTTTCTTTAATTAACCCAAGTTGCGAGGAATTATGAAAGAAGACGAGTAAAAATAGAAAAAGAAGGGAGGAATCGTTTCTTTGGAGGGCGTCGGCGATAAGAGTGACGTAGGGCGTCGCGGCGTCCGTCAACCTCGAGCGGGGGTTGGTTATAACGGGGTTGGTGGCACGATTTCGCTGGCGCGTCGGAGACGTTTCTCCTTATCCCTCTTTCCGGAGTGAAAAGGGACAGCCGCAGGGTCAAGGAACAGCGCAGTCGCGAGTTTCACCCCCCGCAGACTCCAAACAGAGGCAACCCCCCCTCGTGAATGGCGACCCTCACAAACCAATCGTATTCCCGTTTTCATCCCTCTTTCAGCCTTTTCCCTCCACCGTCCTTCTCACTCCAAACTGCGTGCGCGCCTCGTTACAAACGCTCTCGCCGGTCCTTTTCTTCCTGAATTACTGTGGCTGGATCGCATATAAGGACGGCGACTTGGAATTAGATGGTGGTCATGTCGATAACGATAATATTTTTCAGAGAGTTGTTGACGTCCGATTATTTAGGATTTGGTAATCCCGGTTTTATAGTTTCTTGATCTTCAATCAAAAGCCGGTTTCAGCCGAAATCAGCTCTTCTATATTTCTTCTCTCGACATTCATCTTGATATCTCTACAAAAGACGGATTAAAGAGTATGAAAAAGATATTTTTATATTAAACACATTCAAATGTATTTAGTCGCATTTAAAGTTATGCGTCTCGATGCGAAATTGTCGTACAATAGAATTCCAGATAACACCTCGTGAATGCGAATCAATGTTTTTTAATTTGACATTTTTTAGCAAATTACATCTCGTAAATGCAATCCAATGCAATCCAATACTTGACAAATACTTATTTTCTGTTTCGAATTTAATAGCATTCAGTAGCATTGAATCGAAATCGAACTCTCCCATTAACACGCATTAAACGCAGAATTTATCACTTTCGCATTCAGACTCATTCAACATTTACACGTAATTTACGACTATTGCACAAAAAATGATGAGCATCTAATATTGACTTCCGTTCCAGTGCAGTTACAGATGCAACATCGGAAGTGGAATATCGATGTATCGATACATCGATATATCGGAAAGAGGTGTAGGTGTATCGATGTGGACGATACATCGGATCAAAAACATCGATACATCGGAAAAACATCGATGTTTTCCCTAATTTTCATAGTTTCATTATTATTATAAGACAATTATGATAAAAAAATGTATATATACATTTATTTTGTTCCTTACATATATATAAGTATAATTACATCGAGACAAATCGATTAACCTATATACGATTAATGCATTTCATTAAAAAAAAGGGACATTTATTTTTCAACTGAAAAATGAAATTACACAATCCGGTAATAAATATGTAAACCATATTGCTAAAAATATACTCACAAGTCATCTCACTGTTATAGCAACTACAATAATAAATTGCTAGTAAACTTAATCTTTGACTATAGGGTTGTAAAAATTTCATGAACGTGAAAGTTTCATGAAAGTTTCGATATCGAACATCGAATCTTAACATCGATACTTGGCATCGATAAATCGGTAGCAAAACATCGATGCTAAAATATCGATATATCGAACCAAAAAAATAGATGTCGTCGATGTTATAACATCGATGTTGCATTTCTAAGTGCAGTTCCAATGCAGAAGCAATCCCGTGCAGAAATTCCTAAACTTGGCCCAGACCGGTGATGGAACGCAGAACCAGACCGAGCCCAGATCTGGCCCGATCGGGCCCAGACCTAGCACGATCGAGCCAGATCTGGGCCAGGTCTGGTTCTGCGTTCCATCACCGATCTGAAATCATCCGATCTGGGCCCGACAGGGGCCACAGCAAAATTTCTACCCGGGATGCTTTTTAATTTAACATTTTTCTGAGATTGATTTGATGGATGGAATTAGAGTTCTTTAGGATTATCCTATTCTAAAAAGATCATACATATCGAATATCGAAATATCTCTGGATGCATGGATTGATTCCTTATTGGTTAATACAAGCGACGTGTTAACGCGGGAAATTTAAAAAAAAAATAGAAATCATCACACGCGTTCGTGCTCGTAAATGATAAAGACAGTTACCGATGCGATCATCTGCAATGTATCTCAGAAAAATAAATCAATGAAGTAAAGAGGCATTTATTAGGATTTGAATGAGATGAATTTCATGGAATGCTTTATCTGGGTGAAAGTCAGGGCCGACGAGTGTACCGATGTCGGAAGGGGATATCTGGTTCGTGCTCGGTCGTCGCCTAATGGAAACGTCGCTGCATCGCTTACCATATTTTGGATCTTGATCGACGTGATCGAGTCGGTCAGCAGGTACGATTTGCAATTATTGTCGGCGCTTTATCGGCCTCCACCTGTCGCTCTCTCACTGATAGATTCGTCGTGCGACTTAACGTATAAACGCGTATAGGGGCTGTATAGGCGCGTTTCCAAACGTGTGACACGTACGAATTTCTCCCTATATATAATATAATATCTATAAATAGATATAAACACACGCCTACACACCTGGTTTATCGATTTCATTCCCGAAAGAGATTAATTGAAAATTTTCCCAAATCATTTCAATCTAAAGCTGATTCGGTTCTTTTTTATCTTTTTTTTTTAGGAAAGCGTCATTTTCTGCACGAATGAAAGTGGAAGAGGTCGCTTTTGTTAGAAACGCAATTCCTGCCTGGCCACTCGGCTCGAATCGATCTTGTCGATGGTCTCGCTCTCTCAAATACACTTTTCTTGCACACTTCTCACACTATCCTTGCACTTAACGTTATATATCCGCGGGAGAGACGTGAAAGGGTATGTATGCGCTTTGCACAGCTACAGAGACTTATATATATAATAAAAGTAAGTACATCGAACGAATATCGGAATCGGAGCTTCCGGGTGAGAAATAAAGAAAACGGAACGGGACAAAACAGCTGACGCCATGGCTGCCGTCAACGTTTCCGCCCTTTCTTCTCTATTTCTCTTTTCTTTTCACATTCTCCACCCGCCTCGGTCTCACCCCCCCCCACCCCTGTCGGTTTCGCCCCGAGGGATTTAAAAACAATTCGGTAAATTGCATCCTAGTCGGAACGAGCTGAGAATGCACTCTGCCGCAATATTGCGCTACAAAGCAGAAATACGTACGACTTTCTTCAGTAAATAGTCGAGATGGAGAGGATTAAGATAAAGGGAAAGAACTTTTCGTTTTCTCAAAAATTGTCTGTTTAATCAAGAATCGGATACCTCTCTTCGTTTTTATTTCTCGCTTTTATTATCGCCGCTGAAAATACATAAACAAATTGTGAAAGCAGCTAGAAAAACAGAAAATAAATTGTCCCGAGGAAAATGTGTCACGCCCTCACAGATGTTACTGTTTCCGCTGGAAAATGTAGGATATTTACGGCTCCGGAAATAGAAATAGAAACAGTAGCGCAACTATTTTCTATTCTAAGCGAATATTATTGAACGAGTGTTGGACAACACTGTGTTTTCTCGTTCGATCGTCGATCGAGTTTACTTTCCTCTACAGTTTTGCAAATAACGCACGCCTGGTTGTTAGTCTAGCTACTTCCGGTACTCACGACCCCACCTATATATTCCCTGCCATCGATTTTCAGCCGACAAAGCTTAAAAAAAAATAAAAAAAAAGAAATTTCCAACACAATTCAGAGAAAGTAGTCCATTCAGTTGCTTGCTTCACTTCTTTTTGATGTACCTTTGCAATTGTTAGAGAATATATTAATTAAGTAGAAATAAAAAAATGGCCGATGCGAATACGCTTGTGATTGCAAAAGCGGCCAGCCTTTGAGTCTCGTGTTTTAACAGCCCGTGCATAAATTAATCCAGAAGCTCGATGTCGTTTGATTCGCCGACGCTGCCATGTTCTTCAGTGCATATGGTTCACTCCACATTTTTCTCCCCTTTTCTGCCGCTACCTTTTCTTTTGCCCCACCTCTTTAACGCACCGCTCTATACACCTTACGCCCTCAACCACCTTGGTGCACACTTTTTATGGTCCGATGCTAGTATTAATTTCCTTTGACGATACTGACAGCCGAGTGGCACCGGCCTAAGTGAACCTCTGTGTATTCAATTCAGTCAATCATTGTATTTTATGACAGTATAATTTCAGGGCGTCACTTGGCAATTATAAGTGTAATTGAAGTCTCCGAACCCTACATTAAAAGTTTACGTCCACTGTCATTAATTAAATACGAATTAGTGAATGTCAACTTATCCATCCAGATAAGTTCACATTGGGGGAGAGCAGGGCACAGAGGACCGCTTAACGTTCTTCCTTCTTTTTCTACCTTTATTTTCTTTTTCTATCGCTTTTTTCTCATTCTCTCTTACTCTTAAAGTCCTTTCTCTTTTCTTAACGGATCAATACACCTAGCGAAGCCGGTACACCGCTCTAAATGTAATTGTTGTTCGATTTCTTGTGTCTTAATTGCATCCCGGGCGCTTAACGACGTAATTACAGGACAAAAACGGCCGCTCAGTGCACTACGCGAGCCTGCCACTCTCTCTGCCTTCTTTTCTTTCCTGCTATTCGTATTTCGCTTCTTCTTACTCTTTTCCTTTTATTCTCTGCGCCACCTCGATGCGAATCTCCAGCATGAGTGCACCGTATGGATGTAGAATAAAATGCGGAGCCCCTCCTCGAGAAGGCAGAAAAAGCCTTGTAGTGACGTCGGTTCAGGAATTGCCCACCATATGGCGCTGTCGCCCATTCAGCGCCCGTTTAAGAGCGACGACGACAGTTGGCAGCACTGCTAAGGCTAATAGAGGCTTCAGAATGGCAAGAGTGACAAAATCACGGCGACAAAATTTCAATTCTGATTACACTCGAAGTTCCCAATATTAAACAAATCCAAACCAGAACCGTTCCCAATAGTAAAGAAAAGGCCTTCTCTCTATAGTCACATCAATTGCGCATGCGTATTGTATATCAAATACTATTTTTAGCATTTTAAACTGCGCGCGAATAGCAGCCAATCAGATGTCGAACGCAACGCATGAGCAGTAGAATCAAGTGCTTATTGCGAATTACGCTCTTTACTATTGAGAACGGAATTCGTTTACTACACTGAGAAAAATGGATTGTAAACGGTAATGAAAAATATTTTACTAGGTATATTTTTGGACTATTAACTATGGGACAAAAATCTAGATTATTAAAACCATAATCTCTAGATTTAAAAAAAAAGATAGTATCAGATAATATCTTAGATTATAAACTGAAACACGCCAGGGTGTCGATTACGTAACTTTTTATCATTTTATCAAGATGTTAAAATTTATAATGCAAAGCGTTCACGTGTTTGAGAAAAGAGTGAAACATCCATGTCCGCCATGATACTTAACGGGCGTTTATTATCTTCAGATGTTACGAATTAATTGCTGAAGATTATACACGGAAAAAAGAAAATAGCTGAATTTACCATTTAAAATAGTCAACTTGCGCTCTGAACGCATTTTTCCTAGAATTTAGTAAGTTTTACTATTTCAAATGGTAATTTTTGCTAAGAAAATTGCAAACTCTGCTTTTTCATTGTAAGAGTTACAATTTGAAATAGTAAAACTTACTAAATTCCAGGAAAAATGCGTTC
>CAJFCP010025428.1:30252-75616 GCA_904066005.1 Synergus itoensis
ATTTTTCCTAGAATTTAGTAAGTTTTACTATTTCAAATGGTAATTTTTGCTAAGAAAATTGCAAACTCTGCTTTTTCATTGTAAGAGTTACAATTTGAAATAGTAAAACTTACTAAATTCCAGGAAAAATGCGTTCAGAGCGCAAGTTGACTATTTTAAATGGTAAATTCAGCTATTTTCCTTTTTCCGTGTAAAAATCTAACATCTAGAGATTATGTTTAGTAATATCTTTATATATTAGGTAAAACTTATAGATCATATACATTAACATATTTTATGTACCGGATACTATCCTTTGTTTTAGCATTCAGATTTTATGATCCATTTTTCTCAGTGTATTGGGAACTTTTTACTATTGGGAACTTTACTATTAGGAACTTCGAGTGTAGTTCCCAGTTATATTATAATTTTATTATAAGGTTATAAATAATAACCAGAAATCGTACTTTTTAAGTTGTTGAGGTCAGTAATGACCTATTGAAACAAAATGATTACAAAATATAACTCAATGATTTTTGGATGCAAAACTCATCCAGCGGAATTCACCGGAATTAATGCGTCCGGCCGCGGACGTAAAAATGTAATTAATCGAGTATAATCGTGTTTTATACATTTTTATGGGCAATTTGTAATCGATATCCCGAAGCTGATTACGCAAATCGATTACCCTTTTCCTGACTCCACCCTCATTCCCATTTTCCTCTTTTCCTGTGTCTCTTTTTCCCTCGTATGTTCGCTCTCACTCACTTTGAAATATAAACAGTGCATTTGCATGTTTTCCGGATTTAATTAGCTCTGATGCGATTATTAATTGGTGAAGCAAATTCAGACAAAAAAGAGAGGGCGAGGGAAAGGCGAGCGAGTCGGATAGCCGATACGAATTTAGCCTCTATTTACGATAAATTTTCGTTCACAAATAACGAGCTGATATCGTTCGGCTGAATTTTAACGAGAATGCAAAACGATCGCGCGAAAATATGGCGACGTGCTTCCCGTAAAGATATCGTAATTGACGATGCAAATTCGAAATTCACTCTCATTTGTTATTTTCTTTTATTTCTTTTTTTTTAAGAATCGAAGATACTTTGAAGACTTTTAACCTGTATAATTAGTATGCAGTAGATAAAGTACATTATAGTTGGACAGTTCTTCTTAAGTTTGTGAATAAAGATTTGATTAAATGGTAAATCGTGTTCTGTAGTAAATTCTGAAGTCGGGTTTGTTTTGGGAGAAAGTAATTTGAGCTAAACGTGGGTCAATCTACCCGTGAGGCCGCCGATAGTTTATCATCGTTTAGTCCCCGACCTGCCGCAACATTTTAAATCTTTCCTATATTGCGAACGCGTCGTGGTTAACACATGCTTAGCACGCCAATCCCACACACTTCTAATACTAATATTCACGAGTGAGTACCCGCATTAAATAAAAAAGAAATCGCTCAATCTCTATTGTGTACCCGAGACATATCGCTGCGAGTAACTCCAATTACGCGATTTAATCTGTCTTGAATAATTTGTCGATAGTTGGATTTCAAAAGCCTGAATGCTTGATTTATGAGATATCGGATTTTACTTCACTCGGTGCTTTGATTTTATAAACGATTGTGGGACATAATACGGACACAAGATTTATCAAAATCTTTTCTAATATTAATAAATATTAATAAATATTATATAACTGTAAAATTAGCGTTTATTATTTATTAAAATAAGCTTCCTGAATAATAATATATCAACAATTAATTTCCGTTTAAATCATCCAGCAGCGCACAATGTAGAGCTTTAGGGGAGAACTAACGATTTCCGCAGGTGATTATTAATAACTTGATTATACTGAATGCAAATCCGCTAATTAAAGAATATTTCTAATTAACCAATTATTAACCGGAATCGTGCCACTTTTCAAAAGTTATCGCTCGCGCCCATCGGCTCTCGTCGTTGTGAAAACAAGGGAATCGGTAAAAAAAAAAAAGGTTAGAAAGTGGAATCTGCGGGGAATTTCGAGGACAATAATTAGCAGGGAATCACGAAGAGCGCAATGGCCGATGAGCATGTGGAATTGTCGAGTACAGGGAGAGAGAACGATCGACGAGAATTTGCGGAAAGTGCGGCTCTGCTCGCTGGTACGGAAAGGGTAATTCGGAGAACGTGGTCCCGGGGTCTCTGGGGTCGCAGGTTGTAGGCAGTTTGCCAGAAAGAGAAGAACGTCGCTGCGCTACACGTCCTCGTTTCAGGGACGGCTGGGTCGAGCAGAGACGATTCGACATTGTAGCGCTAATTAAACCGCGCGTTGCGCGTGTCACGAGTCACGACATAGTGATGTCACTGCTTTGATTTCTATCCTCTCTTTTCTTTAAAAATATTAAAAGCATCGAGGATTTGGAAAAAAAACTGATGATTTAGACAAGGGCCCCGTGTAGAAATTTCGATAGGAGTCTAGTGGGGGTCTCACTAGTTTTCCATTTTTTTAGTCGGGCCCTGATGGGGAAAACTAGTCGGGGCCCCATTAAGATTGTAACGCTTTTGTCAGTTAGGCCCCGACTAGATGTTCTAGTAGGGACCTAGTGGGAATCGTCCTTTCGTAGCCCTATAAAAGAAAGGGCCCTGTTGTGGCCCTAATCAGATCCCCGCGATATATATTTTTTATTATCAACGTATATAGATATGCATTTGGGACGATGAAGGAATATTTTGTACAGCCTCACTTCTGTCAAGTGTAACTTCATCTGAAAAAGTTGAATAACAATAATTAATATAATTATTATTTATTAGTTCACAGATGAACTAATGAAGATATTTTTTACACAAATTTAATGAACAAGAAGCAACTTTAACATACTAAGCAGATTAAAACTGCGTAGATCATTAATTTATGTCTCATTTTCTCATGTATGATTTTTTATACTTACTTATTTATAAACATCTATTATTATAATTATATTCTGTTGTACTATTATATTGTATTTTATTGCTTTCTTATACTATTACGAGCTATTACTTTAATTATCTTATATTATAAATACATTACTTGCCTGTTAGAGTAATTAATTAACTAATTAATTTATTAATTAATTATTAATTAATTAATTAATTAATTAATTAATTAACTGTTAGAGCTTTCCAAAATTTCCTTTTGCAACTTTTGCTGCAAGCAAAACTTTTTACTTCGCAATGGTCCTTGCTCTTGCTGGTGCCTTTTCCTTTCCATAATAAATATATTATTTATTACGATTGTATAATAAATGTATTAATTGTCACGACACGACTGACACTTGTGCAGTTTACCAAAGAGAGGTTAAGGTTAGCGGAGATTTTTTAGTCGGGGCCCAACTAGATATAGGTAGACTTATCAAAGTAAGAAATTTCCCACTAGCGCCAGACACGGCCCTGATTAGTTTTTTCTAGACTAGAACTTCTAGTCCGGGCCACGTTAGAACCCTACTTTAAATGGAGAAAGATAGGGTAATTTCAACACGGGGAACGTTCACAGAAAAAAGATTATTCGAGTAAATGGCACAAATTACCATTTTTTTTGGCAAAAATCGATAAAAATGTTAAAAACTACTATTTTAATTTTGAATTTTTACCACTTACTCAAGTTTACTATATAAATGATAACATTCGACAAAAAAATTAGCTGAAAATACAATTGGCATTGGGAGCGTACACATATGATGTCACGCTGTATTTCAAGCATTTTTACCCCCCCGTACCTCATGTCACACTCTGTGACGAATTAAAGAGACCCACTCATAATATTACGTCACGTTCTTTCGACCCCCCTTTTTTCAAAATTTTTTAAAAATAATTATAATAAACACTTTTCGGGATCTTCTTCAATATGGGAATCAAACGTTATATGAACCTAATAAAAAATATAAACCTGATTATCAAAACTTTTTTATTCTTTTCAAGAATCATAAAACATTTATAAATAATGAATTTAAAAAAAAATTCCACAAAAATTGACGCTTGCGCCTTGTGGTTATAGTAATATATAATTATTTTATATATATTTTGTACTTTATAGTTTTCAGTTCGCACCCTTAATATATAATCTTCTGTAGTCCAAGGGCTGCAGATCACTACCCACCACGAACATTACACGAAAACGGATGTATATAGAGGCGCTGCTGGCGATTGAGCGGGAAAATGTCACAGTTTAAAATGTTAAATTTATATTTAATTTTTATCATCAGCTAGGAGATATATGGATTAAATATTTTTCAGTATGCGAATAAAAACCAGGAAACCATCCGTGACATAACGCGCAGAATGACTCGTCCTCCCCCCATGTCACGATTTTTCACGCTTGACAAGAACCCCCTCTTCCCCTCGGTGCGTGACATCATATGGGAACGTTCCCATTTTGATTTTTTGCCACTTTCTCAAGATTACTATTCAAATTTTAATTCTAAGCTAATAAAATAGCTGAAAATACCATTTACATAAAGTAATGAAATATATCAAAAATAAAACTTACTTTTCTTAGCGGTTTTGACTAAATAGAGTGGAAAAAATTACCATTTGAAATAGTTCTCTTTTATTCTGCATCGTTTTCTTTGAGAAATAGTAAAAAGTGCTAAATGCGTCTTTTCAAAGCGCAAATCAGCCTTAACGAAATAGCACTTTTTGCTTTGATATCGAATTACATTGTATCATTTTATTTTTTCCGTGTTTCCGTGAATTGTAAAGTACAAGTATAAATACTATAAATTTTGTGACGTCCGGTCAGAGGGAGAAAAGTGTTAATTGTCGAATTTACGTTTTATAGAGGAAGTTTGGCACGACGAGCGGCCCAAGTTTCGCTCACAGCTGTCGCCTTTGAATTACAAGTTAGCACCTAATGCCTGTTCAGATCTTATCTCGTGTGGCGCGTTTCCATTACGCTCGCCTTTGCGGCCGTTAACGCACTTTACTGACCTAATCGCAGCTTAAGCGCGAAAAAAGCAGCTTTACTGTATGTTCGCCTATCGCGAATGATTTACTTTTATTGCGCCCCAAGTTTCGCGATGAATACTCACGCGAAATTGCAACTTTGTAGCCTTAATTTTCTCCAAGATGATTAAGCGAATTACGTGTAATCGATGTACTTAATTGTGGATTTCAATATGATGCGTTTTTTCGCGGACTTTCATTACGTTTGTCACTGAAGCGTAATAATAAAGATCGTGCTTGTGAGTATGCGATGTAATCTGGCAGAGGAAGCAAGACTCGAATATCGCATCCCTGCTGCTTATAATTAATATTATGCCACGTTCAGTGAGTCGTCTGTTTACTCGACAGGTAGGACGTTCCTGCTGGTAGCGCAAACTGCAACACGTTCGCCTATCGAATTTCCAACCGTCCGATCTGGAAATTGCATCGTGGATTTTAATCGCTTAATGTTGATGTCAGTGGTCACGTTTCCGTAATGCCCTATGAGCAAACCAGGCATAATTGAAAACCGTTTCGAATTCAAAGTGGTTTAAAATCTTGATTAAAAAAAAAGATGATATTCTGTTAAAGAATTTTAAGTTAGGCTAGGCATGAGCAATGAACAATACAAAATTACAGCTAAAGGACAGTAGATACGGTAAAATTTTCCTAAGCAAAATTATTCATCTTATAAAGATGTACGAAATTGCTTCTAAACATTTTTTGATAGGAATGATAGTTTTCGCTTTAATATTAAAGATGGAAATTAGGGAAATAAAAAATTCAAGATTGCAGCTAAACAACGCTAGATACGATAAAATGTCTAAAAGTAAAATTGTTGGCCTTGAACAGATCTACAAAGTTTCTATTTACCTTTTTTTTACCAGAGCTAATACTTCTTGTTTAAATCATTCATTTAAGAAAATTAAGAAATAATAAATTCAACTTTAGAGCTAAGCAACTCAGGATACGATAAAAAGTACAAAAGAAAACTTGTTCGACTTAAGCAGATCTAGAAAGTTTATATTCATTGTTTTTTAGTAGGTCTAATATTTTTCGTCTCACGCATGAAAAATGATGGAAATTATGGAAATTTTAAATTTAAAATCGACAAATAAGTGATACTGTAGTACTTTTAAATGGTTCCAAATATTGAAAACTGATAATCCATAGCTATTCTGAAAATTAGATTTTGCCACTTGGGATATAAATTACTTATTGATGACGTGCAAGTAAAAGGTTGGTGATGTTGAAACGTTATTAAGATTCTGCACTGGAGAGAGTCCGAGAGAAATAGAAAGATAGAGAAAGAGAACGGGGGATAGGATAGGATAGGATAAGATAGGATAGGATAAGATAGGGTACGATTGGAGAGCAAAGGAGAGGTTATGATAGGAAACGAAGAAGGAAGGGTTCATATACATAGAGGCAGAGGCAGAAGGAGAGCAGGTGCAAACTTGGCCTGTCAGGAAGTCGCTTACAGCCCGAGGACAAAAGCTTCCCTAGGGACTCGTGTGCTCCCGATTCGTGGAAGGAGGAAAGTTGAAGAAGGGGAGAGCGAGATGGTCTAGATGGAAGAAAGTGGAGAAGGAAGAGACCTAGGAGGGTGAAGAAGAGGGTGGTACGAGCCTAACTGTGAAATAACAGGGTTGCTCCGCACCTCCACCTACACCAAGAGAGGATGCGAGCTCATACGTCACTTCCTTAGAGTGAGGGTTGCAGGCCCGAGGGTGAAAAGCAGGTTATATTGATTTATTTATACCGAGCATCCAACTTTGCTCTGATGGGGTTATTGAGAAAATATCTTTAAGGTACAAGTGTTTAGGTAATTTAGGAAATTAGTAAAATGTCCCTTCGAATATTATATTATCAATCATAAGTACAATATTCTCTGCAATATTCTTCTTCATATTTTCTTCAATATTATAATGCACTACTATAGTTAAGTATACAGAGGTGGATGTCGACCTGAGAGGTGTAGCGATTTTCCGAGGGCAAAATCGCATTCCTTCCCCTTGAACGAGAATGCCGGCGTCTTTCGCGCGACAGGCTCAGAAGCGAATAAACAGTATATCAGGATTATTCAAACTCATTTGCCTCCTCGCGCCATGCCCATTTACGCCGTCCACGAAGTAAGATTCTACTACGGCGAGAGCTATTCCAAAGTCGGAGACGGTATAGAGTACCTGTGGAATATATCCCGGAGGAGGAGCGGACGGGAGAGATTTATAGCCGCTAGGAGACAGGGTGTAATCATACGCATCACCCCATCAACCCTGTAACTCTGATTTACCGTGGGAATTTTAAAAGTCGTTTCGAATTCCCCGCGTTGTAGGGGAATTCCTTATGCGAAACTCAGCTTACATCTTTTTTCGCTCCGCGTTGACACTATCCGAGAAAACACTGTTTATATTTTACTGTTGAGGTGTATTTTAAGCTTGTATGCTAGTCAGTATCATTGTCATTGAAATTGAGATTGACATTGACATTGATAACTTTATTCGAAAATGAATACCTTGTTGAGTTCCCGTTCCCGGACAGGCGATTTATCATTCGGAATCGAATGACTCTAATTTTAGGCGATAGGGACACGCCGTCGACAAACTATTACCATTAGTATAATTACGGTGATCCCGAGTTCTCTATTATTTCCGGATAGCGGGTGTTTGCCTTTTGAAAGCCCTAACCACAAATTGCATAGTGAAACAGCTTTGGAAGGCGCGGTCGCTTCGAGGCGCAATCACCACAACGCACAACCTAAGTGACGAGTCGAACCATTCGTGTATAAAATCGTTCACGATTTTCGAAACGGAGAAATTCTGGGACGTGAATTATGATTTGTTAGCTGCGAAATTTATCGTTGGATAAATATTTTATTATTTGTTGACTGCATGATCAAGTTCATCAAAATCTCTTGAGTATTTTTCTCCTTGAGGGTACAATTTTCTTGTCAGGGTTTCTGTGTATAGAGATAAGACCATAGAGAGAAAGAGAGGATGTTTCTGGCGATTTCTCATCCCCTTTACTCTCGGAAACACTCCCCCTACCATCTCGTGTGAAATTACTTCGCTCGGTAGCTTACTCTGATCCCCCGGCACACCCTTTCGGTATACAGTCTATCCTCATTCGGACGGGATCTCCTTGGAAATAAAGTAGGTGCCTTTCCTATTTTCATATCCGGAAAATTGCTATACTTTGCTGCGGGCTGAATGAGGAGTCACATGCTGATCCTTATCGGTTTATTGCCTTCCTAAATATAAAAAGGAAATAACTTTCTTATGAGAAAGAAATTCATAGTTTAGTCAAAGAGATTCTCAAGTAAGAATATAAATAAGTATACACACTGATTAGATCACCTGTCTTATTACATTTTTTTTCCTGTGAAAACATAAAGACTTGCTGTAAATGATAACACCTGAGAATTAAGAATACAACTTTTTTTTTACCAGAAAACGTTATCCGATGAATGTTTACGTCATTTCTCTTATATTGATGAGACATGTGATGCTCACTTCTACATGTATATGCAATGTGCATTGAGCACAGATATAATGAGGCGGCTAACCATCGTACTTATTACGCGCGTTTAACCAATTAACATAATTGCATGATTATTTTGCTGTATACTTGCGTATTCCAGACAAGTGATGTACAGATAAAATCTCCGGAACGTCTTAAGGACGAATTACCTTTTCTGGCATTTTCCTTCTCATCTTCTATTGCCTTTTTTTTCTTCAGATTTTAAATTGCCTCTGCAGTTTAAGCTTTTAATGCCTCTAGCTTCTTTTACCGTTATCATATTTTATGGAAGTTTTCTAATGGAAAAGGCGGTTAAAACTCTTCTGGGGAAAAAAGCGACAAGTTTGTTTTTCGCAGTCCGGAAAAAGGGAAGCACATAACACGTATGTTACCTCGTCATAACTCTGTTATAGATTTTTAAGCACGGTCGAGCTGGTCCAGCGCGTATGTACGTTCATGGGATTTTGATTTACTGGCTCGCGCCTTTACGATCGTACCACATCTCTGTGGTCGCATCGGCCCGTTACTGGCGCAAATAGTGCTGCGCTTAAGTCCCTAAGTCCATACAAGTGTTCGACCTCCCACTTGGAAAAAAAAATGGGAAAACTTCCTTGCTCGAGACATTCATAAAAAAAAAACAACCCATTACTCTTTCTCGGAAATTCTGTCGTAAAAACTTCTCGTTTAACTAAAAGCCACTCTGGCTACTTTACTGCAAAATGTCTTTATATCTAAATGAAAAAGTCTACATAAAGTCATTAGAAACTAATTCAAATTATCGAAGAACCATATGATTTATTAAGAATTTTTATATTTTATTTTGCAGGAAAGTGGTGTCCACGTAGAGAATGGAGTTCGCCGCCAGACGCGCAAAGAGCAGCAACCGACGCTGCACGTCGTGGTGTTCTTTATTCGTCTGTATTCCTCGGCAGTCCCGGTGAGTTTTGGCCTCATCAAAATGATCAAACTAATCAATTACTCAATCATTTAAAGACACACAAAAATCGAGTCAAACACCTTGATCGATAGTGATTCAAGAATCGAGAATATCAAGTTTAGAATTAATTTAATCATTTCGCGCGTCACATGCTTCCTTTGACGTTAGTAGGTGAGAGAAGTCCACGCAGTTGGCACTCGAATATATAACGCGATGGGAGGAGCGATTCATTTATGGCATAAACAAGTTTTAATCGCGCCCCGGGCATTCGCCGCGTTGAATAAATATTGATATCGAGTGACGCACTGCCCAATCACATCCAAGCTTTGCGAGATGCTCCTATCGTGACGCAGTTGTACTTGAGTGTACTCCCATCTAATCGCACATGTAAAATGCTATTGACTTATCCTCGTGCAAACTTTGCTCATGAGATAAATCTAAGAGATTATTTCCATGCAAGAGAAGAGTAGGTGTTCAGACTTGAAGAGTGTGAAAGAGCAAGTAAAGTCGAATGGGTGATCCTTGGTACCAGGTGTAGGTTAGGTCAAAGCGGAGAAAAGGACATGCAGTGTCCTGTTTGATATGAAGAAGAAAAAGAGTTTCGCGCGTGCGTAAAGAATGATATTTTTCGTCCTTCTCTCACAAGTCTCCTCCAGGCGCACTCTTTACTCACGAGGGAAGGACTATGTGGACTATAGCGGTGAGGTTAGCGCACAAGAGTGAGCTCTGCGAGAGGTCTCCATGGCAACGAGGCGAGGCGGGAATGCGACGGTAACCATGGCAGCCGCGAGTTTCTCTCAGGCCAACCTGTCTGTCCTCTTTCAGTCCCTCATCCTCTTCATCTGGACCTCTTCCTTCCGCCCACGGACCACTCTGGCACACGGCAACTTTGCTCTCTTCACTGTTGGAGGTGGTGAAGAAGAAGGGAGGGAGGAGGGGCGGTATACTGCGAATGGAGAAAGAAAGATCCTCGATGGTGTCCGAGTCTCGACGCCTCGCCCGATGTCAGGACAGATCGCCATCTACCTTTGCCTCGTGTGCTTTATCGGGTCTATCCTGTAAATCAGGATACTTCTCATGAAATGATTATGCCTCGTTTTACTTTCCTCAATCGGGTCCTTTCACTTGTAACCACGTGTACTCTCTGCTACGACATGCAACCCCGACAACAGATCCGGTTTCAGGGAAAGGATACGCCCTGGGTGATACGAGATATAATCCAGAATTTGAAGCATGCCTGTAGTTCTGACTATACAACCTGATTATTATCATTATCACCAAGAAACTCGAATAGTATTAATTTCAGGGTTTGAACGCCTGCATTAATTGGCCAGCTGCAGGCTGAATGATCATTCTCCCATATATATTGTTGCAGTCAATCCGTGTTATCTTCTTTAATACCATACTATCTTGTAATTTTGAAGGTATACATTTTCTTCATCCAAAATGTTACTGTAATCTCTCACTAGGGTACAAAACGAATCCTAATTCGTTTTGCCTGCCAACCGCAAACAAATTCACTGAAATTTGGCGACCCTGACGATCTCGTTACCTCGAGGGGAACAACACATTCACTTGAGAAAGTTGCCCGAAAGTCCATGGGTCATGGAATTCCTCTGTGCCTAGTTTTTCGTCGCTCACACGTCATCCTTTTCCAACTCCACCTACCATTTACTCCTACCCTCTCCTCCCGACCAGACACTGAGCCACCTACGTGGTGAGGCTCCCTTTTCGTAATGTAAGGGTTGTGCTCAGCTTTGGCGTTAGGGGTGAGAGAGTTTAAAACCCCGAGGGGCTTGAGGTTCGGGCCGGTTAGATTTATCGGATGTTTTGGTTGGCGGCCATTGTTATCCTCGATTCTCCTTTCCCCTCTCGCCAATCACTCATTCGCCCAGTCCACAAAAATTTCACTAGAAGTTATAATGAAGGCAGAGCTCGCAACTTATCGCAATTAAATCGGTAATTAAACTCCCAACTCAATCGACAATTAAACTAGCAATTGAACCAGCAACTAAACCAGCAACATAACCGGTAACATAAGATCTTCCAATACAGGACCTGCTAAATTGACTTCCCATAAAAAACAGAAGCATGCATCTCCTGACGTTTGTCCGAAGTAATGTTGAGCGTATTTCAGTAGTAAACAACCTGGACGTTCCACGTCCATGTTCGATGTCCATTGTCGAGCGAAGCTCATATATATTCGCTCCACTTCCACGATTCGACTCGGTAACATGGATCCCTAACCCTCTCTCTAAGTTTCTTCAGCATTGTGCAGTGGTTTGAGCGATGTTCAGACTTGCGGTTTGCGACCCTCGCTCGAACCTCTGCTTAAGTCCAGCTTCGGTTTGGTGAAGTTGACCAAACAACAAAGTTCCGTTTTACTTTTTACATTTCCTTTCCAGTCGTAACTGCTTCTAGATAAGAATCGACATTCAGATCCGACCTTAAAGGATAAAACTAGTCTCGAGGACCGAGAATGGGAGATGATAAATTATTCATCAATGCGTTTTAGAATTCCATCTCGGAGCTTATTACGTCTGTCGTCGCTTCTTTGAATAATAGCTCTCTACTTCCATTGTAGACTGATAGATTTGGTTACCAAGAAGGTGATGATAGGGAAATCTCCAATATCGCATCGTTATCAGATCAACGTTTACCATCGCTACAAAAAAAATCTGACAATCCAGCATGTTCATGTTTGCGTTTCGCCGGGACGAACAAAGGGTAGAAAATTCCTCGTCTCTTCCCGGGTACAATGCGCTTTCCATCTCGACAAGAACCAATTACACGCCCGGTCTTTTTCGAAAGCCCATTCCCGAGCGCACGCGTGATTCCAGAACTATTTGCAGGCTCGTGTGCGTGAAGCAATTCTCATATACGCGTGTGAAGCTCTACGTTTCGTGCGTGCGTCCAGTTCCTGACCGTTGAGACGGAGAATGAGAGATAGACAGATGGAGTGAGAGAGAGGATTAAAGAGAGACGAGGAAGAGCGAGAGAAGATGGAGAGGAGAGAAGAGGCTACGGTGATGGATCGTCCAATCAGTGCCGCAAGATGGAGCACGGGGTGAGAGAGAACGCGTGCGTCTGCCTATAGGTTAACACGGCATAAACGAAGAGAGGAGTGGAGAGAAGAGGTCATGGTCGGGTCGCTCTTCGGCTAATCGAAGAACACGAGGTGGTCTGCCGTTGTTGCATCGGCTTCGAAACATACTTCTCATTCTTTCCTCCCTCCGCCACCCGTAACTCCAGCCAACCAATTGCTCTCTTAAACCTAAGGCTCATGAAATAGATTTGATACGATTGCTGATTGATTCCACGTCATAAATTTAAGTTTGCGCCGTTCTTTAAACCTTTTCGGTAATACCGGGCCCGATAAACGAGATACGAAATATGACACCGCGGCACGGTCCAGGGGTATTCATTAGTTCCTTATTCAAAGGCTGGGGGAATAGTTCCGGAGTTGCGCCGAGCCACAAAGCACAAAGCTCCGTCGTGGAACAATGAAAGCCGCAGATTTCATGAAGCTCGTAGAGATGGGCACAATGCTTCAGCCAATGTGTATATATACAATGTGTGTACTACTGAGCGTGCACGCGAACGTATCCACTGCCTCCCTGATTCCGTCTCGCTCTTACCCCGAGCAACCCCTCTTTCTCTGTAATATTCATACGTGTTGAATATATTAATGCGAGGAGAGATATGTAAAGCGTGTATGAGGGAGTTTGAATCCCCCTCTTCCCTCCCTTGCTCTCCACGCTGGCATTGCAGCAATATTAGTGAAATGTGTCTCCAAGCGTACCCATGTGCGCCTCTGATATTAAACAGCCAGCAGCCGTCGGTGCATCTGCGCGTTCTGGAAACTCATGCTCGCGGAGTTTCATATGTGAAACTCGAAATACGCCTTCACCACCTCCGCATCCCTCACACCCGACATTTTTCCGCGGAATGGAGTAATGTCCTTGAGAGGCGAAGGAATTGCGAAAGTTGGCCCACTCAGAACGCGGTTTAAGGACTCGCACACTCTGCGATGTCCTCGCATGCATGTGAAGCTATACATGACTCTGTTAGGAGAGTTACTTGCACGAAGTGGTACTTACGGATCTACCTGTATACGAGGGAACTCGTATCGGGTGATACTTTTTCGTAATATGAAATTCACGCCGCTATAGTTCGTCATGGGGATGGGCAGCGCGAAAAGCAGCTGCGCGTAATGGCGTAGGTACAATGTCATCTGAATACATTATTTTCCATGCTCGATGGCCCCATAAGGCATATAAAGTATTGCCACCTTGCCAACACTTTTTAAAATACTTGATCCATCTTCGTGCTCTGCGTTCAAAATTCACCTTGAAAAAATCACCTTCTAGGGATCAGCTACGTAACTTTTTTCACTTCTCATTTTTCATATTTTTTATGAACAAGAATAATTCTTACGCGAACACATATTGTTCCAATCTTCAACTTCCAACCTTCGCTTCATTACACTTCATGCGTGTTTTTGACTGGATAGAGAACAAAAAAACGGCATAATAATTAAAATGTGGTATTCATGAAGGGGTTGGTACGATGCGTTTATGAACGATACGAAAAATGATGGTGGGAGTGGAAGATGAAAATCGAGGGATGAGAGAGGGATCAAATATTGCTTTTTTACCAATACTAAGTTATCCGTACTGCGATCACAGTATTCCTTCACATTGTAATTATAGGATAGAGTTTGTAACTGGGCACTGTTCGGCGAATGCTATGGGATGGTTCAGGGGGCGGAGAGGAGGGGAAGTCACGTGGGCACACGCCACTGTCTGCTCGTGCCATTGCTCGAGTTCCCTAACCGGCCTAGCCTAACCCATACGCCCTTCTCGCTTTTCCTCCCTGTATTTCTCTCTCTATCTCTCTTCTGCCCTGCCACCCAACCCAAACTCTGCAGCTGTCAAACGCAGCTCGAATCTTCTTCTGCTCGTGACAGCCTGGAAATGAAGAGAGTGCCCTACGTACCGTATCCTCCGTCGCATCTACGTGCGTTTGTACGCACGTACACGCACTTACCTCTAACCTATTCAGATCGCGTAAAATCAGTATTTGCTGACGTAAGACAACTAAGATATAAGCCAATTCGAGCTTATTTATATACACCCAGAAAACAGTTTCTTTAAATCAAAGAAACATTTCTTTGATATACGGTCAAAGAAAAAATTTCTTTAAATTAAAGAAATTTTTTTTGACTCAAAGAAATTTTCTTTGATATCAAGAAAAATTTTTGGTTTAATTAAAGAAAATTTCTTTGAATCAAAAAAACTTTCTTTAATTTAAAGAAATTTTTTCTTTGACCGTATATCAAAGAAATGTTTCTTTGATTTAAAGAAACTTTTTTCTGGATGTACCTACTCGCATATTGAACGTTTGATTGCATTCGTGAGACTTTAATATTCCTCTGTATTTGAATGCGGACATCAAGTGTTTCTTTAGTTCTTTTCCTAGTATAATTTTCTTATTTTGAGGAAAATATCATGAGCAGTTTTCAATTATGAATAGAATGCAAACAATTAATGACATTGTAGAGCTTTGAGAGAGAAAGACACACCTATCAGGAAAAGACTACCAAGAAAGAGGGAAAGATCGGTTCTCCCGGCGATGTTAGAAAGATGAGAGACGGGAGGGCGACCAGCCTAGAGAAAATAAGCGTCGGAAATAAAAGAAATACTAATGAAAAAGCAAAAAGCAAAAGTACTGGAGCGTGCGCCGCAAAAGAGCGGCTTTGACTTTCACGTCATCGCACAAAGGAATGTCGTACGAGCACTCGAGGCGTATGTGTTCGCCCTTCTTTGACGTTTTTGATGGTCGTCTGCACTAATGAAGGGCTTGGATAACTTCATTTACTCTTTTTACACCTCTTTATTGTAATTTATACGCTTTAACGAGTACTTTTTCCCACTGTTCTCGGAGTCGAAACAGAGAAGTCTTTGTTTCTCGTTTGTAAAAGTTTTTTTTAATTATACCATTAAACGTAATATGTGCCTTGTTTCGCGGTATTTAAACAACCGACAAGGTTTGAAAGATGTGGATTATCATCGGAAAGGGCGAAAATAAAATATCTGAAGGATGTTGATAGAAAAGACTCGTCTTGTCTTTAGACCATCTTTCTCTTTCTCAGTAGCATCGAAGGTGCGAAACTTGCTCGCACAAATTATTATGCCGGCCTCCGGGTCCTCTTATCTCCGGCTGGCTTGTTTCTCATGCCGCCTATTAGTTCCTGTGTCGAGAATATGTTACCGCCCTTCCCTCTGCCTCCGATCAACTCCTCGGAACGATCTTCCACCTGAAATACTGCGATTCGATTTCAACACCTTACAGCTCATTAATTAGTCGACACTTTATTTGCTGACTTTATTTTTGAGATAGGGAGTAGCGAAAATAATTTTCGGATTTTATATATTCCGACATAAGACGCACCACTTCTATTTTTCTACGCTGATGGTATAATTGTGTTTTGATAAAGAAGGAAAATTACATCTTTGGAATGGTTTTGGCGTTTACGTGAGCTGGTAGGTCAATGGGCAACTAATTGTCGACGTGGGCCAAGGGTGGATTTCGTAGGGGAAGTGGTGGTGTGTCTGGAAGCCCAAGTGCTCGAGGATGCGAGAAGGGTGGATGAGGGTGCTCGACTCGAGGACCGACAACAGATTGTTGGGAAGCGCAGAAACAATGCGAGTTCCAGGGAATGCACTGTGTACTGCACGCAGTGCCTGCTGCAGGGCACTCACAACCCCAAGAACTCCCCATGCAAGGGGTGTTGGCTTGAACGGTTTTGTTTCCAAACATGGGTCTTCTACACGAACGATTCTCACGTCACCACTTCAAGTCTTCCTTTATTCAGACATTTCGCAACATTACAACGTGTCGAGCAATTCTAAATCTTTCTACCTACAACAATAGAATATCTAAATTCCTGCTGAAAAAAATATAATGACGATGATAATGATGATGATGATGAACATTTCTTCAAGAATTGGAACCAAATTCGGTAAACTGGTTTATGGTCCCGAAGCAAAATTATTTTGTCTGAGTTGCACACCCCATTTGCAAAATTGCAACGCCCAAGTCCCCTCAGGCCCCATCTTAAAGGATTTCAGACTCAGTTCTGCTACAATATGTAAAGCGTGGATATTAGGTATTATAATATGAATCCAAAGGAGAGTAATCGATTCATCACTGCAGGTGCATCCCATGCATTTACATATGCGATCGTGTCGTCTGCATACGTTAGCACGATTTGAATTACATGGAACGACGATAAAATAAATTGAAGAATGAGAATGAGGAGCGCAATTAAAAACCATGTCATTCGCATCATTTCTTTAACTGTTTTCAGTTTATAATTCGTGACGTCAAATCGCGGGACATATTCATGAGAGCACTTTTCATTCAGACGGGGATCTTCGTCACGGAAAAGCATCAATTACATGCTGACGCGGATCGATCAGAAGTTGTGTTTGATATCAAAGAATTTTGCTAAGGGGTATAATCCCAGTCCTTAAAGCTTTAATTATTGTTTACATCACAGGTTGGATTAGCAGGAAAATAAATATAAAAAGAATACAGCAAAATTATGGGCTGTCGCTTTAGTATGACGAGTTTTAAAATTTATGTATTGACATTTGTAAGAAAAAACACTTTGAAATGATATTTTAATCGCAGGATTTATCCTCTTCGATCCGTGAAAACAGCATCCCGTTCGGGATAAGCCTAATTACTTTAGAGACGTAATTTTTTTTAAAAACCGTGACCCTTGAGAACGCGTGGCCTCGTATCTTGCTAAGTGCATCGTAAAACTGACGCTAATACGCTGCAATCTAAGCGCCTCTGATTTACGAGGGCATCATCTTGTCCACACGCCTCATCGCTACTTCAACGAACTCGTCATATACACCCAAACGCCTATATCAATCTACAACATCCATATTCAAACTCTACCAAATTAAAATACACAAAGATTCAGAATGACGCGCTTAACAATTGATAATGCAAACGTCTTTGCTTCGACGATCGTTTGCAGAGTAAACCTCTAGGCTTGCGCGAATCTTACGTCATATAATCGTAAACAAATGGAGCACTACGCCCACAGACTGCATTACGCTCTTCTGCATATCTGTTGAATCTCCCTGCGAATCCTTTTACTTTCTTTTTCCTTGATTCTCGTTTCGGTTTCAAACGAGGGATCATTGAAGGAAGATGAAGAGAAGGCCTTGAAATGGTACCTACGAGATAGAGTCAGTTGTTGATGTGAAATTCCGCCATAAAGTTTGGGTTTACAAGTGGAAGTGACGCCGAGCGCCGATAATATTGCCATAACTGTGCTTGATCTCGCAACGAACACCTATGTACGTAGCTAGGTATCTATTTTCAGGCAGAGAACCCTGACGTTTATGCCTATATAGTGTTATGAACCAATGCACACACAGCCTAGTCCAGAATAATTCCCTCGACTACTCTTAGAATGCAATTCACTTCGATAGCCTCATTTACCTTCCAAGACTCATCTTCACTCTTCATCCTATTATTAGAATATTGCAAGCTCTCTTGAAGTGTCAGTCAAGATGCACTTCAGAACAAAATTCCTTTTCTGACTTTCTATGACATGAAAAATGATATTCTCTATTCTTAGTTTACATTTCTTAGCTTAAATTTCTTAGTTTACATTTCTTTGTTTCCGTCCCTCCTTGCAAGAAAGATTTGGACCACAGGGTGCGTCAGATTCGTCGTAGTTGATGTGTCACGCTTGGTGAAGATAGGAGCGAATTACGAGTGGGAGAGAAGTCTGGAATGGCAGCGGGAAAGAATGTGTGAACATGCTCGATGGCTCTTTAAGTTTCGAAAAGAAGAAGAGGACCAAGTCGTCGAAATACGTTGAAGGGCGAGGGACGAGGTAGAGTTAGAATTCAGTCTTCGTAGTCGCAGCTGCCGCTATTTTGTCTGCGGTTGATCGTTCCTCCGTTCTTTCTCCCTCAATTGTGATACCCATGTTTCGCTCCTTTCCTCTTCCAGCGATATACAAATGCGGCAGTCGCTATTTTGGTTGCTTTAAAAATGCAGCCATCGACCCACGTCAACGCACCTATTTCACCCTTGCCGCGTCGGCGACCCTGACTTTCTTGTCTTGTAAGACGCAGAAAAATTGCCGCTCATAATTTCTTAATCAGAGGAGTTTTGAAGGTTTTCCTTTTTTTGCGGAGAGCAAGTATCCTAAGTGGAATATCCAGTTGAAAGAGATAGACAAAACTTGAGCGTGGCCAATGGCGCAGAATGCAATAGGGAGACTCACGGTACAGTCTCGTAACACGAGGCATTGTTCGACGGAACGGTTGGACCGAAAGATAGGAGATCCTGGAGAGATAAACCCTCAAGATGATGCATCGCCAGCAATGCTCCACTGCGCAAGTTGATCGCGACTTTACCGAGCGAGAAGCACATCGCCTCAGAAGTACGTGGAACCGTTCGTAAATTGGTGGATCGTCGTCTTGGAAGGCGGCGAACCGTTTACTTCGATGGAGATTCGGCTGACCTAGTTTTTGAACCGTTAAATCTTGGCAAAACTGGTCCATTGGGATATTCCGATTTCGGGTGGTATCAACCTTACTCCGCTCCACCGTTAATTGTTCAAAGAATCCGAAGAGATGTAAAGTCCTTAAAATTTACCATCAGTCTTCTCGAGTTTTATTTCCTTTCCCTCTGCTTCATCTACCCGGGAAACACGATACTGTTTCTTTTTCTTGATCTTTTTTCTTCATCCGGGTGTCACGAGAGATTCGTGATCCTATCGTTGAATGCCACGACGGCCTTGGCGACACCAACGGACAACGCTTCTTACAGAAGGCGAGTATCTTCTAGAAACCTTTCCGTGGCGAGCCGATGTGGGTATCACTATAAAGTCCGAGTAAAAAGAGAGACGTCGTGAGAAACCAGGATTCTTGAGAGGCTGCAACCATTCGCACGATTCTCTCCTCTCTTTCACTTTCCGCACGACTGAATCTCTTCGCGCTGCTCTTGGAAAACCTTTTTCTAGATCGCTATGAAACCTCTTCGTGACACTGATTACGTAATTACGTTCTGGAATTATAGTTTTCTTAGATGGGCATGATACTACCTTTTCTCACCTCTTTTCCTTCTTTTTCCACCTTTGTTCAACCACATCCCGATGCATTCAAATAATTTAGCAGACTCGATAACACGAACCGCAGATCCTTGACCGATTTGCTGATTCCACATCGTCATCGTTCACACTACCACATGCGCACTGCAGAATCATCAAATCGACCAAAGACCGCAGGGTCATGCTATCCATTGCAAACCAGTACCAATAACAAGCAGCGCCACCAGTATCGCCACCACTAGATACCCGGGAAATAGGGTGGGTGGTTTTGATCGTGATTGCTGCGCGTCGAATTTGTCGCCACGTGTTTTATTGTGCGATGAAATCGGAGGGTGCAATGTGCTCTGGAGAGAGAAGAGGGGCTTGCAATAAAACGGACGCGTTAAACGTGTCACTCAACGTCACGTTGCTGGCACTGTTCTGCCAGGGTACAGAATCACATGGTGGCACAATCTGAACACAGGATCGCCGACACTCTCTTTCTCTCTTATTAATGAATTTACGTGTTCAGTCGGGCTATTAAATCGAGTAAGACTATTCATTCCAATTGCCCAATCATCAACTACCTAATCAATCATCAACTGCCAAATCATCAACTGCAATATTCAAAACTATCTACTTTATCCAATTCCTCGGTTTTTGGAATTTATTTAAAGACTAATTGCTCCCGGAATTTAGACTCCTTGCTAGGGATCTATAGATAGTATCAGGGGCTCTTCTATTTATTTTCGTTTCCTCAGAATGTTCAGACTAGGCAAGACATATTTCCCTACGGGTTACTAAATATTCGGTTATGTTCCATCTTTGGTAAGTTAGCCAGTTAACAATTCGATGGACGCTGACGTGTAGCCGCCTGGACCGAGTAATGTCGACTCATTACTCTTCCGCCGGATTTATCAGGTCGGTACCCGATAACGCTTTTCGTTCGTTCCACCGGGAGATGGGGCACAGAGATATCTCTGCATTTATGCGCTTGGGGTTTTATGCTGCTCCTGCCGCCTCCCAAGGCCGCACTGATAGAATCAAGCCGTTTGGAGATATCGCTATGAGTATCCGTCCACCGAGATTTCTGATAAATAAACTCCCTAAGCTTCTCTTACTCTAACTTTCAACATAACAATATGATGTGAAGAAAATGAAGGGTTGTCCTGAAGAATTAAAAGTAATAACTGCTTCCAGATGATCTCTATAAAAAATATTTCCTCTCGCTGCTTGGAACGAATCCATACTCGCCTTTGAGCGGCATATCGACCAAGACCGTATCATAGTTAGAGGTCCTCAGTTTGGTTCTGCGGGGCACTAACAAGACTGCCGGGCCCCTTTTGCGTGAGTTATGGGCCCTTGCAACGCCGCACACGGACTGCGCGTAATAAGCAAGCACACGCTCACATTTTCAAGACACATGCACACAGCACACGAAGTTTGTCTCGTAGCACAGGGATAGCGCACATAGCGAGCTGTCGCCAGTTTTCTGGCTCATTACTGGCCAGCAGCGCCCATTTCTCTCTCGGAGCGAGAAAGAGGTTTGGGGGATATAGCAGGAGGCAACAGCGGCCGCCAAGCTTTTCTTGTTTCGTCTCCTCGCCCGTTTGATAAATCTGCGACATTAAGGGCTCCGCACACTCCGTCTATTAACCTCGAATTGCCGCGTGCGACGCGATTCTCCACCGACGAGCTTATCTCCAAAACATCTCCGAAAGATCGCTTCTTGCCTTCCCGCCTCAAAATTCAAGCAATTCCGAGCTCCTGATATGCAAAAAACTAATGCTTGCAATTTACTTTTTTCAAGATTGTAAGGATAATGATAAATAACAACAAGTAAAATAAAACGAAAAGTACAATAAAACAAGAAGTAAATAACGCAAGAGAAGTTAAAGAGAAACTGAAGAAAGTTAAAATTGTCTTGAAACAACTTTCTAACATCTATCCCGATGAGTAGTGAAAATTCCCATAAATTGTGAATATTCATCTGTGGGTAAAGGTTTTCTCAATGAAGGGACATTGATTAAAATAACAGAGTCGAATCATCGAGTCACTGATGCACGTGCACCAACATCGTGCGGGACCAGTTCGAAAACACGTTCATCTCACATGTCTATCTCTCGCTCTCTCTCTCTCTTTCTCTTCCTTGAAACCGGCAACGTCGACGGTGGCTCGTTCCCATTAACACTTTTATTTCGGTGCTTACGACCGCCTGGTAGAACGACCGATTTTACTGGCGCTTCTTCACATCAATGTCCCACCAAACGAGCTCTTGATTTTATACAAATACAATTCTAGTGCATAATCGCCCCGCAAATTCATGCACTTCTGCGAAAATCTACCACCCAGAGAAAATGCACTTCAATAAGAAAGTCTTGCATATCAAGTAGTCTCGAATTTTCCTCTTCGTGTCGATAGAAAGGAAACAAATGGGTTGTAATGTGAATGCCAACATGACCCAGTGACATTTTGTATGTTTCCTGCTGAACCGAAAGTCATGAGGAAAGGTCACATAGATTTACTGAAACCTAATGACTTACATAGACCTGATGGCCTTGGTTGAAGAACGACTCTGTGTACTATGTTCTGTGTCCTGCGTTCTGTGTCCTGTGTTCTGTATGAACGAGGGCGACTTAATCGACGAGTTCCCTCGCTACTCGGATTTATCGTAATATGCAAATGACATTCGACCCGTCACTTGGCGATCCTCGGCACGAGAGGCCTCTTTTTCACCTGCTGCATTAATGTGGCGCAGGTGGAATATGCACATACCCCTAATGTCGGGACATGTAGGTAATGGAGATCCTGGTAAAATTGGTAGACACATAGTACACGTATGGCACTATGGCATATAGGACGAGAGCGATATCTCGACCCAAGAGTTCCCTCCTCAAGCACGTACGGAGATTGTGTTAATTAATGCCCCAGAACTGGGTCCGTTGCGGGTTTGGTGATGTGTTGCTAGCAACGACGCCGTTACTATGATAATTACCAAGCTGGGACGTGCGGCTCTGTCTTAATTAGCCTTACCGAACTGCTTAATAACCCGGCACTGCCGGATATATTCCACTCTTCGAAACTATGAGCGGAACTTTTGAAAATGAAAGTACATTGTATGCAATAACCGAAAATTGCATATGATAGCTATCCAATGAATATAAATTTCTTCAGTCTCTCAATACTTCTTCGTTCCCTTTTATATTACTTTTCCTTGAGGCATCGGCGAAAGGAAAATTGAATGTGCCATCCGTGTAGCGTTCGCCCGCACAAAAGCATCGAATAACATGGAAGCCGAGCACACGGTGCACCTAGGCAAATAATAGCGCCTCCGTCCGGACAAAGCCGCGATTTATCACACGGTGCATCCTCGCGGAACTGCATAGTGCGATGCACAGTGCACACACGTCGAATCGTAATGCCGGTTCTCATGCGTCCTCACGTGCCTCGAAAATTCATTCATGCTTTAGAGATTCTAGATTAATTTCATACTCTGTTGATAGAACAGAACTTTCATTATTCACACACATGTCTTCATAAATTAAAATCTACGTGGAGAAAACTGGATAGTTAAACTGAATATCCAGATATTCAGATTGACTATCTTAGAAGACACTATAGATGACACTTCAGATGATTAGTTTGATTCAGTGTCATTACAAAAAGACTGCTGGTTTGTTTACGTATTTCTATGTTAAATGGCAGGTATTTGGCAAACGTATGTACGTGTAATTGATATAACCATAGCGGGGACTACCTATGATCTCCTCGGGGCACTCGTCCCGTGTGCTGCAGGCGGGCAGCGATCGATCTGTATTCATAGGTCGTACGGCATAAAATACACTCGGCATGTCCATGAATCAGATAACTGTCAGAGCCGTTCTGCCGAGCGATGTCTCAATCAAGCGCGGCTCGATTCCTCCCGCTGTTCCTCCCTTTCTTCCTTACTTACTCTTTTCCCCTTTCTTTACTCACTCTTCTCTTTCTCTTTTCTTTTTTCTTCAAATTACGAACTACCTTCAAAAATCATTACTATGGATGTTCTTCATATATTCAGACTGAGAATTTCCCTTTCGAGGTAAAATAGCTGCAAGGAGAATTCGCGAATTGCTGCAGCTAGAGAATCAGCGGAGAATAACATTCAATCCGCTAATCCGCATAAGTTCCATGCTTCGCAGTTTCATCCACACAGTTTCATCCACATTTTGTTCCTCCCTCTTCTCGCTTTGTTATCATAGATATTTTCATTAAGATTACATAAATCTACAGATTCTGTGTTATTATTTCTTTACTTTGTATAGTTAGCAAAGAAGATTTGTACATACTTATAATGTACGGAATTTGGATATTGAAATGATGAACCTGGTCTGACTCTTTCTGACACTATCTACTTAAATTCTCCATCGCCGTCTGGTCTCCGAAGTGCTCGTTAAACCTTCCAGCCCATCCATCGCAACCATTCTGGTTCGCAGAACGTCTTCAGGTATCGATCCCACGTAGCGATTGGTCGAAGGGCCCACGGTACCGCATTGGCAAATCGGACACATCTTTCTTCCTCCTCTTTTCGGCTCCCGATATGACGAAAGATAGCGCTAAGCTCCTCGTCAAAGGCACGTCTCTTACATCTTTATCGACTTACATCGTTTATCTCCTCCCGACTGTCAAGAAGTAATCGTTGCAGTTTTAATACATTCATTTTTCACGATTCATTAACTTTGATTTCTCTTCATTCGAAGTATTAACTTCGCAATATTAAATTTGCAACATTAAATTTTCAATATTAAATTTGCAATATTAAATTTGCAATATTAATAACCAGAAACCTTAAAAATCAAATGGTCATCTACTCTGAACTCTGTCAAAATTATCCCTCTTTTCAAAAGCGTTCTTCACGAGCTCACAAGCTAGTCAAAACTTCCGATATTAAGAGCAAATAAAAAAGACATTACTGCCAGTATCAGTCCTTTTTGTCAAATCTGATCCGTTCCGGAAAGAAGACTCGAAAATAGAGAGCGACGGCGGCAGATAAATCTGACAATAAGCGGCGCATAAATCTGAGAGTGACAGGCGGGCCTGACAAAGCGCGCACACAAGTAGGATATAAAACGACGAGAACGCTCGGGTTTTTGGTATTTATTGTTCATTGACCGGGTAAAGACACAGTGAACAGAGAAGGCTAATAACTAAAGTGTAACTAGCCACCCACGCATCGTCATTTACAGCAAAGGTTAACGCATGCACGCCGTGCACTAAATCATCAGCGTCGCGCGGCTCATTTGTAAGACAAACTCCTCGTTGCCTCTCTCTCTCCCTTTCTATACACTTTACTATATTCACTTTCTTCCTCTCTTTCTGCCGCTCTCTGCTGCATTTCGAGTGTCTGCATATAAAGAGAACTCCTCATCCGTGCCTCATCTCACCCACAATCGCCAATTAATCTTCCCACTAACTGGTCCTCGAATTTAACCCTGATTTCATTCCATTGGAGATAGAAGTAACTTAAAGTTGAACAACATGAGTGTTTATTTGTTTCCTTAGGCTGAAAAAAATGATCTGCAAAGCTCGTAACTGAATTTAAGATTTTTTTTTTGTTTGGTGACAGCGGTGGGATTAATGAGGGTGATTTTTATTGAATAATTTTCGCCAAAATTTTGTTGGCGGGATAAAGACGAGTTTCAGAAAGCTCCTTGGGTTCTCTTCTTGCTTCATCGCCGAAAATAGTCGAGAGAATTGCCGAAGATGCTTTTCTCCATCTCTCTTGCAATGAGAGAGTTCTACAGCCAAAACGCGTGTTTTGGAGCAATGACCCTCCCTCGATTCAGAGTATGCGAAAACATTAGCTGACTCAGGAACATTCGAATCCCCGACGATATTACGTACGCTTTAAGTACGCGCACTTAATTCCAGCGCATCGTTGCTCGGCTGCGCCTCGTCGACGTCCGTCGTCGGCGGAATGCGGAGATCTTTGCCGGCTTTCTTCCGGATCCTAGTCAATGTAACTGCGACGACGAGCCAAAGAAGCGCAGAGTTGCCTTTGATCTTGGATCTTCATTCCCACCGTGAAAAATTTATCTTGGAAAGTATCAACAGTATTGGAAGTTTATTCTCGCAAGAGCTAGAATTTAATAAAATGTAATTAAACTCTTGTAAGTAAATCAACTGGTACGAGAAACGGTGAATTTAAAATATACGCAAACATTTATGATGCATAAAAAATGCTCGTTCAGAGTTATGGTTTTCTTTTGCTTTAGACTCTCAGAATCGCTTTCGTACTTCACGCATACCGACATTGCGGAACGAAACCTCCGTCCGCTTGTCACTTTGTTTCCGATGTCACAACGAGTCGCGTCTCCTGTCTCGGGCTTCCAATTTCGCGAGAGAAAAAGACAAATCTAAGCACCAAACGGAAGATAAAAAAGCAAGTCGGAAAAAAAGAATCATAAAACCGACTTCCTAAACTCAGGATATCATAAACTGATGTCGAAGAATTTTGGAGAGAAGATTGTCATTTCTATATTCTTCTTTCCTGAGAAAATAAAACAATCCATCAGAAAAAAAAATTTCATCCTGCAGACTTTGACTCTCCTTTTGTAAAATATGAATTCCCTCAATTAAGAACCGCAGTCAAACTCTCATTAGATCATTTATATTTTTATTAGTCTCTTTGTGTCGGATTGAAACATTCTTCCTCGCCATAATGCATCCATTTCGGCCCTGATAGTCAATCTTTTCTTTCAGAATTGAACAACCCTAGAAGACTAGCTAGTTAGTAAAGTATGTAAAGATTAATTCTGACCCTCCATCTGCTTCGTACTGATTCTCTGATACACTAACTCGTGTTAACGTCGAGTGCGAGATTTGGATGGAAGCTAAGCTTCAACGTAAGAAGAACCGACGTCGTCGTCGGGGGATATGCTCGCGGGGGAATCGACGGGATGGGAATAAGGAGGTTTATTTTCGTCGGCCATATGTGCGGTTATTTCGACAGTGGCGCGAGCGCCCAAGTCGGGCCCTAAATAGAAGCTAGAACGGCCACTCGCCGACGAGGAAGATGTCTCGGTTCGACGAGATAACCAGTCGCCGATGTACGTGTGCGTCTGCCGCGCTTCGTGACGCTGTGACGTACGAGCATAAGTCGCCCCAAAATAACCATCTAGTACAATTTTGGAAAATATACCTTGAAAATATCCTGTTAGTATTTTTATTCTATTAGTATTCTGCATTAGATATGATTGAATTGGCAGATTTTGAAGAAGATGGAAATGTTAGAAAACATTTTCAAGTAATGCAAACTTTCCGTAAATTGCTGAGAAGAGTTGCACGTGGAATATTTTATGGTCAACCACAGCCATATTTTTTCCTAACATCCCCATTCATTGCAAGACACTCTTGATATCCATCCGCCTTTAAATGACATAGCAAGAAAAACAGCAACGGAGAGGCTTAACAAAAGCAAGAGGGATCGCAGTCCCGAAATAGCAGAGCGTCATCTCGGTTTGACTCTTTTCTCAAACCTCTTAGCTAATTTTATCCGATCCACAAAAAAGCAGCGGATTCCTTCGTCAGTATTGCAGATTCTGGCAGATACGAACGAGAAATAGAGATCGTATTAAAAAAGAGGTTCGGAGTGGTGGCAGGAAGAAGTCGAGGGGTGGAGGCTGTTTCTACCACTGGAGCAGAGAGTACGAACGCATAAACGTATAATTGGCTGCACTTAAATCTCTATAACGCAGCAGTAAAAATGTGCGGGCCGCTACGTAAATCAACACGAGGACGATAGGGAGCTCGACCACCCCCACTGCCAACCCGATGCCTTGTTTTACTCTCGTAAACGCATCATCGAGAGTACTCCGGAAAATGTCATGAACATGCCATGGAATGTTAAATTCAGTTAAACGTGAAATGTTTAACCGTGTTTATTAAGAAATGTTTAACCAAGTTCAATATTAGGTAACAGTAAACATTAAACCAAGTTTAGAACTATGAAACGTTAAACCAAGTTCGTCACGAAATGTTTCATAAACTTTCATTTGGATGGTAAAATATTATGAAATCTCCGCAAAACTATTAAAATTTTAATTCCTGAAACGATCATTGGGCGTTGATTGTTGGCCTCGAGGAACGTTTTCAAATATTTTAATAATGGATTCATTATCAGCCATGGATGCTGCAATTGGGTTGAACTCTAGTACATTATCGGTGACAAGCAGAAGGCGGACAGTTTCGAAGTGGGTATATCTAGATTGCACTAGCAATCTCGCATATACTGCAGGACATTCGTCGCTGGTGGCGCCACTTGATTTCAAGTCCGTACGCTACATTAAACTGATTCTCTGAGTAAATTAACTGCAATCAGAGGGACTTTGGCCGGTCTTCCGCCATTGCTTTATAGACACGAACGACGCTTCTATCCGTTTCTGGAAGGTCTGCAAGGAATGAACGAGCCGTAAGGAAGGCATGGGACGAAGTAACTATCTTTTTGTCGCATGCCAAAGCACCGCCGCTAACTACTTTCATCCCTTGGATGAAAACAAGACGCGGAAAAAACTGACGCCGAGATAATCTTACCCGAGTTGATTCATATCTTCTCTTCCTAATTTCTTAGTTATAAGTTATAAAAAAAAAGATTACAAAAAAAAACATCAAAAAAATGTCTAGATTAGATTGCATTAAAAATATATCTCTTTAGACAAAATAGCTCTCAATCTTCAGGATTGATTTAATCTTCAGTTTCCTTATTTTTCTAGCTTTTCCGAAAGTTTCCCTCGGGATAAAGAAATCATGATTTCGAGAGATCTTGGGTCGTTCTGCTTCGTCCGTTTCCTGCAGAACGGACAAATTTTCCATTTTCTAGTTCCCAGAAGAGTCCAAGGGAATGGCGCTTGCCGAATTCAAAGTTAATCTTGGTCACGAGACCACTTGGTGCACTCGGAGGGTGCTTGCCTCCTGTCATCCTTAACCTCCTGGGAAGAGGGTGACTCGTTTCGATAAGGTCTTGGGAAATGGACCTTGCGATAAGATTCGTCATTTATAATTCGACTCCATTCTCCGAAGATTTTCGTCTTATCGTAAAGAAAAATAAAAAAGTCAGAAAACTCTCGAAGATCATCAAATTGATATTTTGGCGCTTTCGTAAACGTTGGAATAGAAACTTTTTTTAGTTAGCTATATAGACTCTCGTTTTTTACCCCTAAGAAAAAGTCTCTCAAGCAAATTACATTTGACTCACGTAGGCGCGTAGAGGTCGTCTTAGCGTTTCTCATTACCCTCTCAGCATCGAATCTTCCCGGGAGCTACTGGAGGTATCGAATGAGACTAGCTTGCAATTAAAAAGCTAAGATTGATAAATGACGGCGAATTAATGCTCAAATGGAGGGAAGATGAAAAAGAGTATGGGTACTTTTGTGCGGCGTGTATAATATATATGTATATATATAGACACACTTCTATTTTCGGAGGCTGAATAGCATAATGGGTGATTGCGGGTGGTTTGTTTATATGCATAGAAACTCGTAGAAGCGAGGGTGACATAAAGTGGGATCAAAGGGTTTATTTTTAGGGAAGTGACTAAAAATAATGTAAATACATTAATTCAAATCTCATCTGTGTTCTAAAATTGCATGTAATTTTCTGTTTCAGGTGATGCAAGTAATGCAAGTATCGGTAGTGGTGAAGGCACGGGAGAGGAAGACGATGACTCGTCGGGTAAGAAGAACCAAAAGAAGAGGGGCATCTTTCCCAAGGTCGCGACAAATATCCTCAGGGCGTGGCTGTTTCAACACTTAACGGTGAGTCTCTTCTTTTCTTACACTGCTGACGTTTTCTGTCCGCAGAAATGTCATTCTCAGGCCCTGATTTCCGAACGTCGCGTTCGTCGCTCAACACTTTGGCGAAAACTCGCGACCTCTAGTAGACTTGGAGACAGAAGTAATTTAAGAGACAGACTTAAGACAAATTGGAGATAAATTTGGTTCTACAAAAAAAGTATCAGAGCATTCTATTCTTTTGGAATTGTTTAATGTTGCAACAAATGCACTTAATTCTGTCCTCTATCTTTTGTCCACAGGACCTAAAAAGTTCAATTATTTCCTATTTCGGGCGGGTCGTGTTCAACTTAATCTCCTAATGCGGAGATAGAGAGCGTCCCTTCGTTGATGCGTAACCGTATAATGATTCATGGGTAATCTGAGTCGCAAAAAGCGCAACACGATTAAGGGTTCGTGCACGGTTGCGTAACGTGCAGGACGCAACGTGGATTTCGGTATGATCAGGTTACCTCGCGAGAGCGGTAATCATATTGCTGTTCGGTTAATGCCATTATCGCCGCATTTCGAGGGGCTGGGATGAGGTGATCAACCCCCTTACGAAAGCATCCCTGCGTGCACGGAGAGCGCCTGAATTGGATATGACGTGGGTACACGCGGTAGGTTCTTGCCACTAATGCATGTGCATTGGCTACGTGGGAACTATACGTTCGATCGATTCCACTTCGGTTCCACTACATCAAATCGTTTCGGTTTGACCCGGAAACACTACATTTCGAAAACGGCTCAAGGTTACTTTCAAATTTTATTCTCTACCAGTTCTAGACTGCCAAATAGCAATGCTATCAAGATTTAATTCATAAGATTATATTTTTTCAATCTGAATCCGAGAATGCTATTTAGGGATTCGTTTTTGCCGTTGTCGAAGAATTTCGATCCTGTCGAAGCATTTCGAATCGCGCCAAGAAATCCGTCGTGAAGCGCCAATTCGAGTTGCTCTCACATTGAGAGAGGAAATATATAGAGAGATAGGGATGGAAGGAGATGGAGATAGAAAGAGCGATAGTGATAGAGAGAGAGAGGGAGAGAGAGAGATAGTGATAGAGAGAGGAGACCTGACCGCATCTCCGAGTCGCCTCGGACAGTCAGATATAAATTAAATTAATTTGATGGAGGTGGAATTCTATCCTAGCGCATATTTGCCGACCACCGCCACATCGTATCTACCGGCACACCAGTTTGATTAAATTTCGTTCCTGTTACGCGGATTCTATGTTGCACATATGTACATATGATACGGGATGCCGGCATAGATTACAATTTCAGGATACTGACAGATTAAGTAGTGCATTAACGTGATGCACACGGAAATTGGAAGATGGATACAGTTTGGTACTTTTTGTTTTATTCTTCTCATTTGTATAATATTATTCCATAAATAAGTGGAAAAAAGTGAATTTGAATCATTCCTAGTGTTGACAAATGTTAGAATCTTCTTTAGCGTTCGTCCTTTGGACGTCTGCAGAGTCGTCATTTTGAAAGCCATCCTCCAGCAACCCTCGCAATTCCTCTACCCGACAGTCCAACCCTGCGCGACCCTTCCAAGTTTAATTATACGGAAGGGAAATATACATCATGGTCGACTCGGTACCTTGACGTTCTGGTAAAGTTAGCGTACTAAAATTCTAGTTGTCTCACTGCCTTTCTCTACCTCTTGAAATGTTGAACAAAAATCTATGAAGCAAAAGTTTTATTTCATTAAAAACCCGATCTCGAAAGAGTTATGTTTTAATTTTTGAAACATAAAACATTGGAATGCACCTTTAAGTTGTATGTCGTAGGAGAAGAAAACTGCAGATTCATTTCTGCGCAATAACAATTACCCGGCGGGCTGGAGCGCTCGCTGGTAAGTAATAAACCAAATCGGCGAGGAGGGAAGAAAGATTGAAGATGGAGTCGACATATATAATCCATTTTAATTTACTCGGGAGATATATCCGTCTAGCTTGCAGTTTCCTCCGACTTAAACTCTTTCCTCTCTTCTTTCCTCTTTTTCTTTTCTCTTTTTTTTTTCATTCCCTGCTTTCCCGGCTTCAAGAAACCGTAGTCTTCTTGTATCAATTGAAACATTCTACGAAATTACATTTGCCAGTTCTATGCTGAATGCTATTTTCGCTTTACAATCTATCGGGTGACAGATACGAAACTGTTTTATTTAATATCTTTTTTATCTCCTTTTACTGATGCTCAAGTCCCAATTTTTCCTCCTCTCAATTTACATAGGAAATGTAAAGAAACTCTCTGAAAATCACGTTGGGAATCACTGCTTGACGCGACCGCAAGTCTGAAAACATCCCTGGCCCGGATATCTTAAACAATTTGCATAGGCAATCATAGTGGCAGTTTTTTCGGTCATAAAGGGGCTTGCTCAGTGTGCCGCCGCCCCTGAAACTGTGCGGAGAACGTTTTATGCCGCCATAACCGTAGCGCGGCATGGCCCACTTAGATCTGCTATCTCGCCACCAGCGGGAGGAAGAACCGGCTGACATCTATTGTCCTAACGATGTACTCTGGTGGCCCACCGGAACAAACATTTCCGGTCCCAAGGAGGCGTCCTTGAACCGTCAAGGTCACGTCCTTCTGTTCCGTGGTTCTCTTCGTCGTCAAAGCTCCAGTTGGACAACTCCTTAAGAACAATAGCCCTCATACAGCAATGAGGTGACAATACTTCTTCATCTGGCACCTCGCCCCGGAAGGCGACACGACACGCCCGTTGTCACCCTATCGGCTCTAAAGGACGTCGAGTAGACGTTTGCATACATCGACCGGCACTTTTCCGCACGAACAAATCCTCGAGGGCAACTGCCGTCGCTCGGGAAAGTCAATGGCGGATACCCTCGCACTTCTTTCCGAGTTTTTTTACAGTTCCGATCTCCTGCTTTTAGGAGTCTGTGAATTTTATTCCAAAGGGGTGACAAACATGAGAGTGAGATTTACTCTTGTGAACTTCATAAAAATAGATTTAAAAAAAAATTATAACATCAATTACAAAGTAACATATTAAATTCCGCTATTTGGTTTCTCATATATTCTTTGCTAATAGCCTACAAACTCGAAGCGAACAAACTATTCTCTCCTCGTGGTCAAAGGCAGAATCATCGTATTTCTTCGTCTCTTTCTCTCATTCTCTCTCGCCTGCCAGGAAACGTTGCAGAGGTGATGGAGGGGTCAAGCCAGACGACGTAATTTCCTCTCCTGGGGCTTGCTAGCTGGCTCGAAGCGGCATTTCTGTGTTCTCTCACTCTCGTCTCTCGTTCTGTCCCTCTTCTCTTCGTCGACAACCTCGAACCTCCAACCTTCAACCTCCGCTGGTCGCCCCCGGGCACGGCAACCCTTCGCACACAACACTGGCGCCGCCTCGCGCTCACATTTGAATATAATACACTTGGCCCCGTCCACTGCTCTTTAGTTCCCCTTCACTCATTCGCCCGTTCCTTCTTCGCTTTTACGCTGCTGGCTAGCGAAGAGTGAAGACCGAAGCGAACTGTAATTATGTTGATGCGCGACCCATTGTGCGCAAACCACTGAATGGCCAAATCCCGTGCGAAGAGCCTCCCACGCCAAGATGAAGTCACCCATTCTTGTCTCTCTAATTTTCACTCTCACGTTTTACCTTAAGAATACCGGATTTACATTTGTTTCTTTAACATCTTTCATACCTTTGTTCAGATAGACACTAGCAATGTCACAGAGATAGCGTCTCACCGAGCAAGGTGCTCTAACTTGACTTCTAGAGAAATCGATAGGTCATAATTCCCACTTCCGCCATTAAAATAGTCTGAGGATACTTATACTAAAAATCGATGGATAGTTGTTCCAAAACTTACTTTATAGATGCTCTCGTCGCTCTCTCAGGAATTGGCGACATCAGTGTTCTAATTTCTTTTCTTCGGACCAGGAACTGTGAAAAGTATTTCGTTTATCAGGATTATGAGAATGTAATTAGAGTTTTAAGAAAAAATACGTCCTAAAATATTTCTTCGAAGCGTTTTTAGCTCAGGAAATTTATTGTCAGAAGAAGAGATTCTGCAAGTCGTGGATGGTGTATTTCGCGATTAGAAAAGGGATCCTTAAGAGCTGCGGTAGATAATTGCAAAAAGTGCACGACTACCGTTCAACGACACCGCTTTCTGAAACGATCCTGGTACCCCCATCTATTCGCGAAAGAGGCGCGAGCCTCGGATTAGACTGTCGCCCTCGCGAGACAGTTTAAGCTCCCATTTTTGCGAAATTTATCGCCTTTAATCCCTCAACCCTGCCGCAATAGCCAGCACCCTGAACCTTTTTCCTCTCGAATCCCCTTTCACTCGCCTGTCGATAGATTGAAAAAGAAAAAGGCTCAGCCTCAAATTTTCATCTCCTAATATTACATTTCCCATTTCATTTTTTCGAGATCATTTGAAAGGGATTCTTTCAAGCCTTCGCTTTTTTATCCTGAGCGTCAGTCACTCAATTCATTTTCCTTGTTCTTCATCGAGTAATCCTAGTTGGATTTTAAACATTCGTATCTTGAATATGCATTCGCCGGTTTAAATCGCGACCTGTTCAGCCTCTACAAAAGAGGGGCAGAAAGGAGTAGAGAAGGGCAGAGAAATCCGTCCGGTATTAACTCGGCCACTCTTTAGCCTCACTGGTCCTCTACTTGTCACTCGCCATAATGCCATGTTTGTCCCAGGAGACTCCCGGTTTATCTTCCCACTATGCTCTTCATTCGTCAATCCCTTTTGAGCTCTCCAGCAAAAAATATCCATTAAATGACTTCTTAAAACCAATTTTTTTTATTCGTAACTGGGTAAAAACACAAAAAAATTATCTTACTCTTTCTAGACATGTTCCATCTCTCTAACCTGATACTAAATGATCGCTCGATAGAGAATACGTATCGATTACATCGCCCTGATACACCCCTCCACCCCCAACTGGCCACCGGTTCGAATCACCCCTGCAAAATAAAGCGGGAAAGCTTCGTCCCTCCGAATTGGTGTCACTTCACCATGGCCACCACTACTAGTATCCGTGTATCCCATGATGCCATTCCCAAATCTCCCAGCGACCACTGTGAAAGTGCTTAATGTATTGTGAATAATATAATCCGCGAGTCACTCCTGCCTAGCACTACACACTGTGGCTCCCCTGTGTTACACATTACTAGAGCAAGTCGCATCAAGTATTGATGCTACTTCGTTGACCACCATCCACATGTACACCGAGAAGATCCTGTGTGTTATATCTACAACACAAATACACATTCAACTATCAATATTCACAGAGGGCAAATACACTCACAATAGATATCTAATGTCCGGACGCTATACGGCACCTAGATGTCTTGCACTTTCCTTAATGGGGTGCCACCGATATCCAAGTCCCTCGTCCCACTCTCTGAAACTCAACATAGAATCCAAGACGAAACTCACGTACGCAGTCCCTCTCCTCTTTGTACCCTTGTTCCTGCATAGATGTCTACTAGGAATTTAGAGGCCTACCGGGAATCGCGAGTTACACACCTTAATAGGATTGGTCTTCGCGGAACGATCATTAACGTCGACGTTGCTACGTAAGGACTCTAATAACCTCTTGTCTCAACCTACTGTTCTTCAATCTTTTTGATCTCGCTCTCTATTTAAGAATCGCATACCTCGCAAGAAGATCTGCTTTTTGTCTTGTACATTCCGCCAAGTGTGATTTCGTCTTTGTTTTTCCTAGACTGGAAATCCAGTTGAAGTTCATACAAGGTTTTAAGTGGTTATTATTAAGACCTGATGCTTTCTTTACAAGGACTAGGTAATGACCAGAAAACTAATTTCCGAGCGATCAAGAACCCCGCAATCTAACTAATTTCCAGTATGGCCTTTGCATATGTATATGGGAATTCTCGCGCGTCCATTAGGGCTTAGACTTTAAAGGTCCTGAGGGCGCTAATGTCCCAGCGAACGCACTCTGCAAGCGTAATTGGATTAATTTGAAGGATCACGACGTACCTTCTTAGTTTGCATCATCTCTCTCCCTCACTTTTTACTTCTTCTCTTTCTAGCCTTGTCTTTCTCTCAGCCTCCTTACTATGCCAACATTACACGCGCAAGTAGGTCCCTGACAGCCAAGAGAAACGGCTGCCCACTTCTTCCTGAGGATAATGGTAACGCGGTTACTCATTCGTATTCCTGGAAAGGGTTCCTGGCGAACCTCCTGAATTTATTCAGTCGAGTATTCACGGAATCGTTGACATTTCCGTTCCTGGACGCGCAGCCAGAAAATTGAGTCACACTTTTGAGCTGCGCAATCATTAGAGATATTATGATTCCTAGTTGAGCTCTCATACTTGATTGATTCTTTCCGGAAGCAATAGAAAATAATTATAACTACAGGGAGTGGGTATTGATGAATTGTTCCCTTTCGAGAATGAAATATTCGAGAACATAACGCGAGCAGCTTAAGCTGACCACGAATGGAAATGCACGCCACCCCGTGATCCCCCGTTTCAGCACTCGGCTCCCTATATCAACGAGGTGCGACACGACTGTGTTAGCATGCACTTCCTATTTCCTTCGTTGCCTTAGCATACGACTAAGAGGGCGACCTGCTTACTAATGAAGCGATTCCCGGCTCTTCCCTTTCCATCAGCAGAACTTAGAGCTAACCTCCTTCTTTTATCGAACTTCCGTATTAGCTATTCCGTGCTTTCCGAAGTGGCGAAGGAGGAAGGAGTTATAGCACTGCATTTCAAGGTGCTTTTCCCAACACTCTTGCAACTCCGGTAAAGGTCATCCATTAACATATTTAAGATTGTCACAAACCTTTGAGATCAAGAGAACTTTTCTAAATACTTTTATTAATCTTTTAGCAGTCTGAAAATTGATATCTGCGGTTTGACGAGGATGATCAAAGAGAGGGAAATTATTTATTAATCTGTAGGTAGTGCGCAGAGACGGGATTACTTGACCGGCGAATCTCCGGTGACCGTTTAATAGTCTCTTGAGGGGCAGCATCCCCCTTAAATAGTGATACCACCTCAGAGGAAGTATTCGCACGCAAACACACATGTTCGATCGGCCGCCTGAGGCGAGATGTCTGCCCTGAAACGCGGAGTAATTTACTAGATAAATATTTTATACCCTTCCTGTTAAATGTTTCAAATCGAGCACCATCCCTGCGGTCATGGCTTTTTAAACGGATATTTATATTTCACGTAACGAAACTGCTCAGGAATTTCACTCATACGGCGTGTACTTTTTTCATTTGCAAATCTCACACAAGTCTGCGCATCACACATGAGAAGCTTGCTTTATCGGCGTAATTCTTTGGCCGATTTACGAGCTGTGCCGCGACCTATCGCTTGTTTCACTTTACGAAATTAAGGAAGACCTTACTTTCTTATCGGTACACACCTTCCCCGTCACCGCTAAGTGAATTCGCGAGAGATAATCTGCCCTGAATCCTCCTCGGAATGTTGGAGTATCTTTCAGTCGACCGTCGCGTCGTTAAGTACAAAGAGACAGTACTCGGAAATTATCGAAAATATACGAAAGTGCACTTTACCTCATTAATGTGAGAGCGAAAAAATCGAGAATAATTAATACCACTGTTTTTTTTTTCTTCAAATGGATGCTGCTAATCTTGCAAGTAATTTAGTAGTACCGTGGATAGGATGTTGATTGTCGAATCAGTTGACAAAAAATTCGATTCTCTTTCAATTAAAAGAAATCGAACGATGCGCGAATATAATCACTTGCAGCATCATAATTGCAATCTTGCTGTAGTCGGCACGTTGTGATTATGCATCGCGAAATTAAAACCGGCTACGGCACTATAATTAAATTTATCCGTTGTAAAGCGCCGATAACAAGTCTGATCGGCATCGATGGTGGCGGCAGCTTATGCCGATTGTTTTTAAATATGAAATTGGATTTACGGTCCGAACTGCAGAGGTAGCACTGTCGTTAATTAAGCCCGTTTAAAGAGTAGCAAAAAAACGGAGCAAATACAAAATAAGAGGAGAATTTACGAGACTTGGAGGGCGAGCAAAGAACTCTTCTAAATTAATACTCAAAGCAGTAATCGACTTTTTATTACCGACCTTTCAGATTGAAATCTCGTCTTGTGATTGATGGTAAATTAATTAAATCTAAATCTTATAGATATGTAAGTCGGACATGTATTCTCTGACTCTATATAGATATGTACGGACATAAATTATGAAAACGTCGACATCTGCGACTTGCCGAGCTAAAGCGGCACCATATGCTCACGATGTCATTAGTTTTTTCCAGCCTTTCTCCCTCCACCTCTTGACCTCTCTTTTCTATCTTTTTCCCTTTTCTTTTTCTTCGTTCGCTCGTCCTGGATGACTTACGAGGGAAAAGAGGTGGAAGAGTTTAAGAGCATAAGTGGCGCGAGTGCGATTTTTGCGGTACTTACCGCCCGTCAGTTGGGTACATGGTCGTGATTGGTTGGTTAACGAAGCGAGAAGGCGAACCTACCTCACCGATTCGCCACGCGTGTCGCATCCGCGATCGCTATGTCCGGATATCGGATCGAGTGGCGGCTCTCAATCGCCATTATCGGCGATTAGAGGTGATCCTTGTCACGCCGTCGGGAATACCGGCGTCTCTGGCTTCCTTTTACCGACAATCCAGTCTCGAGATCAATTTCTTATTCTACTGCTTTCTTGATTGCTTCCTTCAATAATTTTCTGACTTATTCTCTAATTTGTTTCCTCTCTTGATTTGCGATTAAGATAGACCGACGCGAATTGTCAATATTTATTCAATTATAGAGAATAAACAATTTTTTGTTGAGAAGTAATATCTAATTATAGCTAAAATAAGCTATAACTCGCAAAAATACAACAAAAAAAAAAACATAGACTGACGAAAACTAGGAAAAACTACTTATCAGCGCCACTTATCGAGGTCAAGGCCAGATAGCAGAAGCTTTTTCTTGAGTGGCTCTTAAAAATTTTTTCGCCATCTTTGGCGGTGAATTTCTAGTCAGCCGTTTCTAAAATAAGTAAGTTATACTAAGATCTTGTCTATCATGTCTAGATTGTTTTTTTTTTAATTTTTTTACGAGTAGAAGAAATTTTTTTCATCTAGGATGTATAAACAGATTCTTCAGAATATTTTTTCACCTGACCTTGATAGGAAGGCCTGCTAAAGTGTGTTTTATCTCTCTACGATATTACGATTAATGCTGCTTGACGTTCCTATCCTCGATCGCTTGATCTCACCTTAATCTCTTGATCGAGGCGTGAGATCGAGTTGTACTCACGACCTCTTATGGGATTCTTTCACATTCGATTGCTATCTACCGTTAATCCCAAATCACCTTCTCTAGAAGCTTCTTAACTCAAATTCTCGCTTTAAAGGGCATTGGATTCCAATTATAATTTCAAAATCTCTCTATTTCACATAACAGTTATTAAAAGTTTATATCTTCTCGTTCTGTAGATCTACTCTTTTCTGAAATATAATAGTGTCTAAAGAGCGAAAAGATGTTTAATTTATATCGAATTTGCTATTGCTACTTGCTCGAATTGCTATTTGCTAAGAAAAATTATGAGATCGAATAACTTCTTCACCCAATATGAGAATAAACTACTAAGTGTTTTACCCAGGCATTAGATACTAGACTTTCATTCCATTTGGACCACAGAAGTATCCCAAAGAAGTATTTCAAAAGGCTCCGTACTTTCTTAGGAATCGCCACTTATTCGCAATTTTATTTCTGCGCTTACGTGGAAAGGAATTGTACTCGTTGAGAATTCCATGCGAGTCACACTCGGTCGCCAAAAACGGTCCATGTCCTTGAGAAACGGCCCTCGGGTGACTTGGTTCGCTGCTACGTTGGGGGACCAACCCAGAAGACACTTCAATTGCGAGAACAGAGCATCTTTCCTCTCTCTTCCTGTCTTTCTCGGTCTCTCGTCGCTTTTCCCTCTCTAGTTCTTTCACGAAGACGACCCAACCATCCTTTAATTCAGGCTGACAGGTGAACCCCGGCCCACATCCCCGCGGCTATCCCTCGGGGTAAGATAGATCCGTTCCCGGGATTTCCTACGGGATCCACCGGATCTTATATCACAGGCGGCGATCTCTATATAAGCAATCGGCCCCCTATGAAAAACACCCAATATACCGAGTGCGAATGTAATGGACATTGTTTTTTTGTCTTCAGCCAACTCTAGATAATAAGCCCCAGTGCGAAGTTAGATACGACCCAACACTGGCCCAGCATCGGCAAAAAAAATATCGTGACGTTGCTAGAATGATAACTCCGTTATGCTGTAACGTAGAGACCCTAAAAGGAGAGTTGAGACAATGTGTGTCATCTTTTTGATTGGTAGACGAACCGGAATCGGAAGTCAGTAAAATGCGCGCGTTTTTCAAATCAAATTTTTAATTCAGTTATTGCAATTACACAAAAAGACATAAAAAATCATTTAAACATTATAAATTAGTTTAAGTAAAATAATATTTATAAAAAGTTTTGTTTTTACATATTTATTAAATAATATTATTTGAACAAATGAAGCTTTGTTTATAGAAGATGAAAAATTGTAGTATTTCCAAACCCTTTTTCAACGAAACCTTTTATTTTTATCAATAAATTTTATTTTACCCTTTTCTCTGACCTTATGAAAATCTCTCCTGCAAATCTTTTTCTCACTGGTGAACTAGAAAATATTGTCGCAATAGCATCATCTCTAAGTTTATTTTCATTGCCCACTGTTTCCCACATTTCAGGCGAAAAGTGTATCTTTAATTAAGTTAATCCGAAATAAATTTTGCTTTTAATATTATTTATATTCTAATATTCTATAGATTTTACCTCACAAACGCGTGATGATGTATTTGGTATCCAATCTTGACGATTAATATTTTGCAGCCACAATTCACGAAGTTTTTCGTTTTTTGGAAAAGCCTTTGAACGAACACTTTTCACGCAACATTGTTTGCAATATAAGGTGCAACAAGTCACCATAATTTATGTTTCTGATCAACTTTATTAAGGATTTTCAAGAGATTTCAAGACATTAAAATTACTGGAAATTCTTTCAAATGTTTTAAATCTTCTATAAATGTCCTAAAATCGTTTTCAATATTTCAAAATCCTTTGGAGTTCATTAAAATCTCTTCAAATTCCTTCAAATTCGTTAAAATCTGTTAAAATATCTTAAAATCTTGTAAAATCTCTGAAAAAACTTTTCAATAACTCTTTTCAACTCCTTTAAAAATCTCTTTAACACCCTAAAATCAATCAAAATCTCTTACCCTTAAAATTCCTTCAAATCACTATAAATCTTTTAAAACCGTTATATAATTTTTGCAATCCTGTAAAATCTCTTTAAATTCCTTTAAATTCAAAGAATCACTTAATGACGTAAACGTCATATTCGTTTCAGATCCGAACTCAAAACAATAAGAACTTTAAATGTAATATAACATAGGTATCAAAAATCAATAAAATCAGGAAGTTTTACGTAAATTCAATGTTTTTTTCTAAAAGGCAAACACTTTTGCCAAAATAACTATAATTCAAATTTTGGCGCGCCTGCAACAACTTCCAATTCCGGTTCGTCCGAAATACAGTGGAGAAGGTATAGTTGTCTCAACCCTCCTTTTAGGATCTCTACTGTAATGCTACTTTTTTAAATGAAAATAATTAATAACGATTGAGGAAAAATTGTACAAAAGATACATCATGAAAATTTAAAGAAAATAGTAAAAAAAATTCAGCAGAAAGGGAAATCAATGTTATATTGTCGTAAAGAAAAGTGCAAATGTACTAATGCACCTTAAAATTTTATAAGTAAATGTTGCACATGTTTGGAACATACAGATCTCAAGCAATATCCATCGCATAAAATCATATCTTGCTACAATCATATTTTATGAGGGAATCAACTTCTGATAAAATCGCTAAGAGTTTTTGAGAAGGGAAAGCAGCATTGAGCCATGAAAATAAATTTCATTGGTCTATCTTTTCACGAATGGGGTGGTCGGAAAGCGGAGGTCTCGCACTCGTAACGCGCCCACATCAATGAATCCTTTTACGAGGTCCTTAAAGGCGTGAGACATAGTACTTACTTGCATAGTTACGCAGGAAAATGCGTACTTTCCGTGCCGAATGGGATATTTCGAAAAAAGTTGGCAGTAAGACGAGTCGAAACGAGACCCTCGATTATGCCTCTCACGATTTAAACGATTTAATGGCAAATCTCGAAGGATTTTCGAAGCAACTTGCTTCTTGCATATAACACTTGATGTGAGTATATTTTTACACATTTTTATAACCCTTAAATATCAATAAGAGAATCATTTTTCTTGAATAAAATCCCAATTATCGTCCCGCTAATGGCTTGATGCAGTAACAGTTTCGAGTAATGCAATTAAAGATCAATGAAAATTTAATTCGACTTTAATGCTCTTCTCTCTTGATTTATTTTCAAGTTTACGCCTACGTTAAATTTAACGACTGACTTCGATCTCCCGTCATCACGAATTCCTAGATTGCTGCCGACGTGAATATGCATTAATTATGCAAACGAGTTACCTGGTAGGCATCGGTGCTAATTTTCGAATAAGGAGGAACATTTTTAGAGCTCTGCATTTTTAGATACTTGTACTTTCAATTTTGTATCTCGTTAAGTTGGAATTACCTGAAGCTTTGATAATTCGTTTATTTTTAGGTTTATTAATATTCATTTAGGGATTACTTCTACCAGAGATACATATTCATTTTAATGTACTTCTTATGTAAATTATCAAGTAGATAAATATTGATTTAGTGTTCCTATTAAATTTAATGTTGAAGCAATTTGAGTTTTACAAATAATATTCGTCGAAGAATTAACCAATATAAATGATATTAATGAAACTAGAAATAATATTGACTTCGGTTTTTGTATGATTATTCACCAAAAAATTTCCATAATATGAATGAATAGTATTTCGTGGCGTTAACTTGTCACAAACTTCCATACAATGTAACTCAGGGAAGGATATCGAAGACGACCGACTTCAAGGGCTCTTGTAAACCAATCCAGTTCTCTCGTTGACTGTATTATATTCAACACCGAGTCGGATTACGGGTGTGTTCTGACACGAGAATCTGGTAAGCAGCCTTTGCAATTCGGTCCAATGATGTTCTCATTCCGCTATCAAAACTTTGATCGTATTACAACTTTAAGGCTTTTTTACATCATACCATTGACAAAAAAATTGAAAACGATACTCAATTATATTGAAACAAGTAGACTTTTTAGTGATGCAACTGAATTGAAGCGATAATAGATAACATAAAATTAAAATTAAAATTAAAATTTTAAAAATGAGGGTCGAATTATTAGCGACAGACACGGCGAGCTTTTTTTGTTACAGCATAATGATAGGCCCTAGCGACATTCCGCTGTCGCTTACGGTGAGAATGAGCTGCACGTTTTGCCATAGAAAACATTCATGGATCGCGCCGAACTCATCAACGCCTTGAGGATCTCCGAAAACCGACCGTTGGCGCCCTTCGACAACGCCATCTACATTCCAATCTGCGTGCGAAACCCGTTCATCGAGGTTAGGGTTATTTCTTTCTTGCAATCGCTGCCGCCTCGCGGCGTTACCGGCGGTCAGATAAAAAAAAAAGTAAAAATAAATATCCAACCGAAGATTCTCCTTCTCGAAAAAAAGAAATAAAGGCAAGAGGAAACGAGTCTTATTCAATCAAAAAACGAAAGAATGAAAAGTAGATAGGGCGAAGCTCATAAGGAACTCGCAGAAAGAATCATTCATCCGTTTTATTCAATGTACAATTATTAAAAACTAGCAATATAACAATTTTCAGATTTTACGAAATTTGAGATTGTAGAGATACGAGTATTAAGATAAAATAGGGTTCTGACGAGGCCCTAGTCGGCATTTCTATTTTCGATAAAAATATTTTAATATTATTGGGCATTAACGGGGCAATGATACAGTAGAAATATCTCATTAATATCAATGCATTGATACTGAAATAGGGCATTGAAGAGTTTTTCACGTTGAAACCAAACATCGGTTAAAATTAGGGAAATCCCAACATTTGTCACACTTGATTATTTATGCAAAAATAAAAGATGGTTGTATTTATATATTGGAAAATTTAATAATTTGTTTATTGTTGACAAACACGGAAACATATATTTCTAGGAATTTTAAACAGGTTTTCATGACAATTATTATTAAACTACATTTTATGATTATATTATTTTCATAATTTTTAATAACTAGAGATTTAAAGGGATTTTAAAAAATTACAAGCGTTTTTAAATTTCTTTCTAACTATTCTTGATTGAATAAATAATTTGATAAAAAATAATATGACAATATCTTTGTACACCTAGTTATTTTTTACATTCGTATGAAAAAATTACATGTAATCAAAAAAGTATCAAATATTTTGTCTTAAAAAGATCTAGAAATTCTCCACTGGTCATTTTTTGATAGGATCAGTAGTTTTCGTTTTAATCATGAAAATTATTGTTAAACAGAGCCGAGCGCAAAGCGCGAGTGCCCTGATGAGAATGTGCTCCTTAAGGTCGATAGAACCTTAAGTAAATTAGTTTTCTTTTGTATTCAAAGCTGTACTTTAATTTAATTTTAATTTAATTTAATTTAATTTAAATTTAATTTAATTAAATTTAAATTTAAATTAATTTAAAAAAAACATATAGGTACAAGCGTCCTGTAAGGCGCAAGTTTCCCGCAGGGCACAAGCGCGCGAAGCGCGCAACACGGGGCGTGAAGCGCGACGTGTAAATATTTCGGAGCGCGAATATTTAGAAATATTTTTAAATAATTTAAAGTCCTGAAAGTATTATGATTTTTTTTCGGAATTCCTTAAAAACTTTTTAAAATCACTTGAAATCTCTCGAAATCGTTTTAAACTTCCTATAAAACCACATAAAATCTTTTAAAATCCTTTAGGAAATTTAAAATCTGTTGAAAAAATTACCAAAATGTGTAAATTAATTAAAAATCTTGGAACTCTCCTGACTTCTGTAAATATTCTTTAAAATAACTTGAAATCTATTTATATCGCTTTAAATTCTCCTGAAATTCTTTAGGAATACTTGATATCTTTGAACTTTTAGAAAATATCTTAAAATCCTTTAAAATTCCCTAGAATCACTTGAAATTTCTTGAAACCCTCTTCAGTTCCTTAAAATCACTTGAAATCTCTTAAAATTCACTAAAATCTCTTAAAGACTTTTACGATATCTTATCATTTTTAAATTTTATGAAAGCTCTAGAAAATCTTTATATTCTTTGGAAATCCTTTTCAATTCCCTAGAATCACTTAAAGTTTCTTGAAATCTCCTTAAATTCCTTAAAATCATTTGAAATATTTTTAAAATCCTTTTAAATTCTTTAATATTATTAAAAATCCCTTCAAATACTTAAGAAAAATTTCTAATACTCTAAAATCTTGAAACTCTCGTGTACTATTTTGAAAATTTAAAAAAATTTTTTAAAATCACTTATTGTTTCTATATAATTAATACCTCTTTTTTATAATAGGACTTTTTTTTAGAAAATGAAATAATGAATCATATATATAATCATATATTGTGAATAATGAATCCGCAGAATAGTTTTTGGTGTATTGACCAGTTTTTCCTAGGTAGGGAATTTATTTCTAGAGCATTTTTTGTATAAACTGACAAGGCCCTGACCAGTTTTCCTTAAGTAGGGCAATATTCTGCCAAAGCGTTACAAGCCTTGTGTGGGCCTTGACAGTTAACCTGATTAGGGCCACATAAGAAGTAGGGAAAACTGACCAGGACCTTGTCAGAACCCCATCAGAATTTCTGCACGGGGAAATTTCAAGAAATGTGCTACTTTTAAATATTTCACGAAATGTAATGGTATTTTATTTGGATTCTAGTGAAAAACACTTTTCACTAAAATTAGGCTATTTACCTCATTTTCTGTACAAAACTAAGGTAAATAGCCTAGTTTTAGTGAAAAACACTTTTCACTAAAATTAGGCTATTTACCTCATTTTC